>NW_004624780.1:794204-807089 GCF_000247695.1 Heterocephalus glaber
AATAACAAATAAAAAATAAAAATGAAAATGAAGGGCCTCCTTCAGGGTATGTCTCTGCTGTCACAATAGACAACATGGGCAGCAGTGTGCAGATATAAGTCAATGAGTCTCAGTAAGCGAGTAGCAGACCCATGAGATTCAGGCAGATTTCTGGCTGCAAGTCCCAAATTGAGCTCCCTGTCCTCCTGCAGGGTTGAACTCTGCAAGGTTCTACTGCAGGTTCCAGCTGTCTTTCCCCTGAAGATAGTGCAAGTTCTAATGAGAGATAATGATCCCTCCAACTTACCAAGTACGGTGGTCTGGTGTGCCTTTATTGCAGAGATTCTCTTTACTTTTCCAGTGGGCTTCAGTTTTCATCAAGGAGCCTGAGAGGAGCCCTCTTTCTGTTGTTCACTTCTGCTCTATCTTCTGGAGCTCAAGACAGTGGCCTTTATGACCCCCTGTACCTCTGTAGTGTGGATCCAGGTAGCAGTACAACCAGGAGCCCAGAGGGGTTATGGGAGGCTACAGGCACTCGCAGGGGGAGCGGTGCAAGGGCGGGATAGAGTGGGCTCCACGCGGCTGAGGTTCTCACGGTCCGCTGGCTGGTCGCTGGGGGCTGTAACTCTTTTGAGAAGACAGAAGGGGGACAGCTGGGTCAAATGTTTTTTGGTTAGAACTTTTGCATGTTATAGAGAAATGATCCGTGGAAAATTGAGCTCAGGGAGATATTGTTGTGAAGAATAACAATTTGAATTTCTCCCCTTGGTAGCTAAGACTCTACTGTATGTCTGACTTTTTTAATCTTTCATCCTACAGGCTCAGCTGTTTGGCAGCTGATCGCATCTTTCCTGAGACTCCCAATCTCAGGAACTCATTGCATTGTTGGTTCTACTATAGGATTCTCACTTGTTGCAATTGGTACAAAAGGTGTGCAGTGGATGGAGCTTGTCAAGATTGGTAATTGCCATTTTCTTTTACCTATAAGAAGGAAAATTTACCTTGACTAGAGTAAGTTTTACAAAAAGTTACTTTATAATGTATTTTCTTCCTTCATATGTTAAGATTTAGAAGCCCTCTGTGGTATGGGTAATGCATTTAACCTGAAACATTCTGTGAGTAGAGATTGTGAACCCTGTGTGTTAGATAATTTTTCAGACTACTCTTAAAATGTTACATCATCATTCAGCCTTGAAAATCAATACCTATTTGTTCTTCCCAGGCAGAAGAGAAATTTATTTGATTGAATTCAGTCTAAAGTTCAGAGAAAGACCAAGCCCAAGTAAGGAAAATGCCTTGAATCCAGAAGTCTGCACCCATGGTCTGAGGAAGCCCTTAAAAGGAGGCCGGGGCTATTTACCGCCCAGCCACCCTGGGAGGAAGTTCTCTGGTGTTCCTTCTGGGTGTAGGCTGCCTAGCAGGGCCCAAGACAGGCCTGTACCTAATATTAGAGTTCTAACTGCTGACTTCCTGGCTGTCCTTGTGGCAAAAGATAAAGCACTCAACCCACATACTGTGAAGAATGCTCTTTTGCCCTACCTCTGTACCCTGGATTTTTCATTGTTTTACCAGAACCATTTCCTATACATGAGTTAAGTTTATCCTTCTTCACAACACAGAAGTACTCCACTGTGTATAAATACCACATTTTCTTGTGGACATACAGGCGACTTCCAAGATTTAGCTATTATGAATTGTGCTGCTATAAACATGGGTGTATATTGGGAGTTCTAGATCAGACTGGATCCCCGACCTGCCCAGCAGGGTCACAGGCCACCAAGAAAACCATTTTATATCTCAGGCTTCTGGCATACTGGCTCTCAACTCTGGCAGCGCTTGAGAAGTCCCTGCAGGTGTGATTTTAAAATACTAATGCCCAGACCTCATTAAAAACCATGTCAATCCATCAGGATTCTCAGGGTAGAGCTACAAGCATAGCTGGTTTGTGAAAACTCCCCAGATGGGTCCAGTGTTAGCCGTAGCAGGGAGCTACCAGGAGAGAAAGTAGAAGGTGGAAAGCTCCCTGTGGTTAGATGTCAGGAATGACAGTACCAGGCCAGACTTGGGGGTGGGGTGGGACGTGGCCTACCATTGGAGTAAACCTCACTGTCTGAGCAGGTGCCGGGTCCATAGAGATGGATTTTTAAAAGCAGGTGAAAGGGTCCCGTGGGAAGCCAAGGAATGTGCCTGCTGGGCCTGGTCCTGGAAAAGCACTGGCAGGGGCCGTGGTGAGGCAGGACAATCCCTCAGTGCCTGGGCTTATGTACCAGCAGAATGATGCATGCAAGAGTCCAAGACGGCTGGATGGTTCTGCATTAAAGTGAGCAATTGTGGGAATATCTACAAGCATTCAACAGTGTACATTGTTATCACTTTATTATATAAATATGGCCTCAATTATGTATGAATTTAACATTCACCAGACTTTTTTTTAATCGTTCAGTTGCTTCTTGGTTTATATCTCCACTGTTGTCTGGTTTCATGTCTGGCGTGCTGTTTATACTGATCAGAATGTTCATCTTAAAAAAGGTAAGTGAGGCTGTTGTTCTCTTACATTTTAGAACTATTTTTGGTTAGGAACTCACAGTGGGAGGGGTGGAGGGAGAATTGTCTTTGTGTGGCTAAGGCCCAGCACCTTGGACTCTAAAGTTGCAGCACCTGACTAGAGTCAGCTGTTACTGCAAGTCACCACGAGTGCCTACATGAAGTGCCCCGAAGTCCCTATGGACCAGCATCTCCAGTAGTGCTACCTGGCTTTGTGATTGAGTTCATCAGTCAGCACTCCCAGGAGCTGTGTTCAGCTTCAATCAGGGCAGGTAATTATTTCTTGAATGTTGAACAGAATGGGATGAGAGAGTATGTTTTCCAAGTCGGTTGTCATTAAAGACAGCTGGAAACACTCCTTACCCAAATGTAAGGGGTTTTCTATTTTTTTAAATAGAAAAAGAAAACTGGGTCATTGACTTTGTTTGAGGGAAGGATACAGAGAAGGAAATATACCTGTATGAGAGTACATTTTGTCTAAAAAGAAATAAGATTAAAATTAGAGCTTGCTGAGATCAATGTTCTGGAAAAAAATGATTGTCATTTTTTTCTTAAGAGGTAGTTGCAGTATCTTTTTCTTTTTAAAATGTATTCTAATTTAATTTTTAAAATCTACACCTAATATTTGTACTCACTTATGGGGTACAATGCTGTGTTTTGATGCATGTGTACAATGTGCAATGATCAAAGGGTAACTAGCATTTCCATCTTCTCATTACGTACCTATGTATTTGGAATCACCTGATTCTTCTCTGATCGTTTTGAAATGAGTCGTGGTAGACTATATTTGCCCTATTCTGTTATATAACATTAGAATTATGTGTTAGCTTTCTATCATCAGACAAAATACCTAAAATAAACACAGGAGGAAAGCTCTATCTTGGCTCATGGTTTCAGAGGTTTTGGTCCATGGTCACATGGCCCCATTGGGTTGAGCCTATGAGCTAGCATGGCAGAGAGAGTGTGGTGGAGGGGCCTGTTCACCTGGAGGCTGGGAAGCAAGGACATGCCCCCAGGACCTAACTTCCTGCTACAAGGACCCTCCTCAAAGTTCCCCCACCTTCCATTAGTGCTATGACTGGGGACCAGGCCTTCAACACATGGGCCTCTGGGAAGATTCAAGAATTAAGCTATAGCAATCTATTTCCTCACCTAACTATAATTCCTACCCTCTCTCTACTTCTGTTTGATCAGCATTTTTTTTGATCAACATTTTTAGCTTTCACAAATAAGTGAAAACATACAGTTCTTGACTTTATGTGCCTTGTTACTTTCACTTAACATAATGTCCAAGTGCTGTGTCACACAGTGCCTAAGTTAGCCGCCTCACTTCACTTCACATATTACCATAGTTTTGCCTCACATTGTCACCACAAGGAAAAAGTGGGTAGAGTCGATGAGATATTTTGAGAGAGAGAGACCACACTCACAGAACTTTAGTTATTGTTGTTAACCTCTTACTGTACCTAACTGATAAACTTATCCTGGGTACAGATGTATAGGAAAAACATAGTATATATGGGGTTCAGTGCTCTCCTCATGGTCTCAGGCATGCCCTGGGCATCTGGGGACATTTCCACACACATCCCTGGGGACTGCTAAATAAACACTTCTTAGCATCTCATGCACACAGGGCTTAAAAATACAGCTCTTCTAGCATCACCCAGTAGTCTGCTAAAGGGCTCATTCTCTTAAGTAAGTGCAGACTTGCCATCATCATTTCTCATCATTCCCTCTCCTTGGCTCCAGGCAGCCACATTAATATCTGTTTGCAGTTTAGAAGGTGCTGACCTCTCTTGCCTGCCAGCTGCCACCCTATTTCCTCTGCCTGGAACCTGTTCTCACCTGGCACCATCCCATTCAGCCTCCACCGTTCCCTCCTAAGAAGCCTTCCCACCTGACTCCATGGCTTCCCTACTTTCTCCCACACAGTGTGCTGCTTTCTCATCCCCGAGCTTGGCACACCACACAGTGTTTCGTTCCTTGCTTCTTTGCCTGTTTGCTGCTCCACTGTGAGATCAGTGAAGTAGAAGTTAACTGTCTTGGTCACTCTGGGACTCCAATTCTCAGTACTTAGCACTTGAAGACATTTGTGAAATATTTGTTGAGTGCTGGAAGCTTGGATGTATGACAGGCTGTGACTGATGGACAGAATAAAGGAGGGACAGGAGTGAAAAGGAGAGAGGTTTCAGAGACACATTTGTCACCTGAGTTTTACAAGTAGGTTATTTCAGGCTGGTGGTGTACGGAAGTGGCACTTGCCTGCCATGTAAGAAACCCTGGTGTGATCCCTGGCACCACAAAAAACATAAGATGATGCAGTTGAAAAACAAACCCAAGACACTTTCAGATTTGGGAAAAGTGCAATTACTCTTTTCTTCCTGATGACTTTTGTTCTTTTGAAGACAAAGAACCCACAATTCTTTCTAACTTTTAATAGTTGAAGGTCAAATACTATGCCTTACAAAAAGATTTGGAAGATCTTAGCATATGGAAAAATATTTGCTTTATACATTCAATGTGGCTAAGATGTGTTGTGTTATAGTCACATAAAGTCTAACAGTAAGGCAATGATCTTTAAACCATTTGACTCTTAGAGAAGCTTCAGAGGTTGGCCTCCAAGTATTGTCCAGGATAGATGTTCTGGGGCAGACATAGGCTCAGCTAGAGTGGAGAGCTCCACAGGTTTCGTGGAAGCATTTGCTGAGCTCCTCTCACAATTCGCTTCTGTTTCTGCCCCTGACATTAGCTCATGTGACACAGGGGCTTTAATGGGCCCACTGCCAAACAGTGGACCCTTGGAAATTGTTGTATAGGAGGGGTGCCCTGGCCCAGCCCTTTCTGTAGATGTGCGGCAGCTCACCGGGCTGCACTGGGATTTGGTAAGACTCCAGCAGTGACCTATGTCGTGATGTTGTCCCAGGACAGATATTCTTGAGTCCTGACCTCACACTTTACGTCTTTGTTACACAGGAGGATCCCGTTCCCAATGGCCTCCGGGCACTTCCTCTCTTCTATGCTGCTACCATAGCAATAAATGTCTTTTCCATCATGTACACAGGAGCACCAGGTAAGAATTCCATGGAAGCTTAAATCCACCAGGCTAGGCACATTGTTTCTGATGGCATTGATTTGTTTGGATCTGGCATTGTTGTTTGCTGACAGTTGTCACTATGGAGTAGTAAAAGAGCTGCAAGTTCACTTGCTTGTTTTAAATACCCAAGAAATATGTGAGGCACAAAGACAACAGGCTTTCAAGTTAAAAAATAATTTTTTAAAAAGTAAATTTAAAAAATATAAATCTCCTGCTGCTGCGAATCCAGCTGTGTTGCCTTAGCAGCCAGCTCAACCTGAGT
Organism: Heterocephalus glaber; assembly: GCF_000247695.1. Next base: position 800,084 of record NW_004624780.1, read on the forward strand.
CACAGAATTCATACCCACTGGGCCACCACACACCACTGGGAGTGTATGAGAGGGGTGTGGACGTGCTTGGTGCTGCGCAGGTGTGGGTGAGTTACAACAGTGACTGAGCATGCATGTGTGTGTGTGTGTGTGTGTGTGTGTTTCTCCAGAGGCAGAGGAGGGACCACAGTAGGGAGATGGAACTCCCAGACCTCATACTGACTCCAGTGATGATTTTCTGTTCACAGTTACTTTTTGTCCTATTCTGGTGGCTTTTGTTCTTTTCATAAGCATTTAAGATTTGGGTGTTTATTTTTAGGAGGGTGTCTTGCTTCCTCGTCTTCTTCCAAATGTCGGACCCCTTGTTTTTGCTGCAGTGTTATTACACATTAGCTAAAAGAGCCATCTTCCTGGGAGTGTAAACTATTCTAGGGAGAATTAAACTAAATAGTGGATGAGACACAGGACAATGTAAGTGTACCCTAGGGTTATTGTAAAAATAGATGATTCAAATGTACTGAAGCTAGGCTCTACACGAAGGAACCCTCAAATCTCCCAACTCCTCTAGAAGGTTGTTGATATTTCCAACCCCACTTTTCAGGTGGAAAACAAGTGCAGCAATGTTAGCTCACATAAGTAGGAATGTGCGGGACCAGAATTTGAAATAGGCAACCAGTCCAGTGTGAGATAGCTTAAGGAAAATACTTAGCATGGCTCCTGTTATGTCCACAATGTTACTGATACTGACAAGAGAAAGTCCACTGACCTTAACAAATTCTTTCTCTTAACTTTCTTTAAAGTATTCCAATATATTTGGGTACCTAGCTGTATATATTTTGTATACATTTAATATACTGGTCAGTGTGAAGGGGTAGCCACCTTCTTAATTAGGAATCTTTTTAAAATCTGCATAAGGATGTTTAAGATACTGTTCAATAGACACTCGGCAGTATTCCCAGTTTTGGGATGGTGCTAAGTTATTTGGAGTTCTGACTAGAATGTAACTTCTCATCCACTGTGTGGGAGAGTTGGGATGGCAGGGCGTCTCTGTCAACAGGACATCACATCCTTAGGACAGTGCAGGTGGCACTTCACACAGTGCCAATGTGTGGTGGAGACTGTTGTGTTACATTGCTCATTATTAGCCTCACTTGCTGTTGACAGCAAACCCTGTGCTGTCCTATCTATTTCTCCCACCCATACTTGTATGGAAAATTTCTTATTTGAAGTTATGCAGGGGGCTTGCCTAGAGGAGAAGGAAGGAGATAAAAGTCCCGACTGAGGAGCAGTTATTTGTTCCTCCAGTAAGTCACAAAAGGACTTTGCTAATATTTTGGATCCAGGGGGGATATTTCTAGAATATCCAGTTGGTGAGTCCAAATTCTGTTACATAGCTACTATTGCCTTGGATGAGCCATCTCTACTTGTCCAACTGTATCATAAGTAGCCATGGTGATGTACAGTATTTGGGGATAAGGTTGAGCCACCTGTTCTCAGCATGCATCTGCCGTTCTGCCTGTTTGGATTTATTCTCCCTATTTTCCTTTCTTCCTTAGAACATTTCATGTAACACATAGGGGCTTCAGAGATAAAAGAAAAAAATGGACTTTTTTAACAAAAATAAGCAGCAGCCTTAACCTTACCCAGTTTCAACTGTAAGAGATTTGGATAAATAACATTTTTATTTGTGGAGGTGAATTAAATGGGGTTTGTTGGAATTTGAGCTGTAGTGTTTTGATTCCTGTGCTCCTCCAGTCTAAAATGTTATAGGGTTGCTTGGATCTTAGAGTTAGTTTGATTTGTTGTACTTTGCATCTGAAATAGACATCATTCTTATACTTAAAAGACTTTTTTAAAATTGTCTTTGCATTTTTGTCCTTAAAAAATGATTAAGAAGAACTAAAAATAACTTGGGAAACAGTGTGCTTACTTGGGTGGATACAAGCCTGAAGTTGATAATTAATTGAAGACTCCTGGTTGTGTGGGACCTGGTTGCTCCTCTTTTTGACAGGGAGTGCTGAAGTCCACTCATGCTTCTTGGAAGAGAGCAGATCACCTGATTAAGCCTCTGCAATTATACGCAGCTTCCAAGTCCCAGCAAGGTCCCAGGGCAGCTGTGTCAGCATCATTGCTAACTCATAGTAAAAACAGCTTCTCTGGGCCATACCCGGACCTACTGAACCAAAAACATTTCAGCTTGGCCAGTGATGTTTCAGTGGGGAGTCCTCCAGTAACACCCATGCTCATTACATCTCACCGCAGTTGGCGTCTCCTTCTTTTGAAATAGGGCCTCCCTTATATTGCCCAGGCCTGCCTCAAAGGCCTAGGTTCAAGTGATCCTCGCCCCTGGGCCTCCCAAGTAGCTGGGAGGGAAAGTGAGAGCCCCTGCGCCAGGCTAATCACCTCTTTTACTGTAAACTACTTCATTACAGTTCTTAGGTAATGAGTGCTCTTAAAGATTCTAACTAGTCATCTTTGCTCATGCTTTTTATTAACAAATGAATTCTCAAACATATGAGGCTTTTCCAGAGCAAACCTGTACCTGAGAGGTAGCTGCCACTGCCTCCCCTTTCATCTCATCTTTCTCTTTAATCTTTTCTTCTTTCTCCTCTTTCTTCTCTTTCTCCACCTCTTCCCTCTCCTCTTCTTCCTGGAAATCAGCATATCACCATCCCCCAGGCCCCAGCTAGCTTTGTGAGAAGGAGCTTTGTCCTCCAAGGCTATCTAAATTCTTTGTTGAAATTGTAAAGTATAAGCTGTGAAAAAGCCAGAAATTGCAACTTCAGTGATTCCTAGTCCTAGGTTGAGGAAGCCCTGGGGTGAGAAGCACCTTGGGTTATCACAAGGACTGGATTCAAAAGTGATTTAAATTTATTCTTTTTCAAAATTATTATAAGTGAACCCTAGCTTGAGAAAGATTGTACTATATTTTTTAAATCCCATTGTATAAAAAATTAGAAAGTAGCATATTTTAAAAGTACACTTTATTTTCTTAAAGAGTTATTCCAGCATTCCTTTTATGTAGGTAGCTCCTCTAATGCTTTGAAATGTTGACCTGCAACAAAACAGAACAAATACTAGTACCTCTGCTAATCAGGTGCATCAGGATAGTAAAAGATAGTTCTGAAGGAGCAAGAACCCTTCATGCACAGCTGTGTGTGTTACTGTGGGAAGATGTCCCAATGTATCACTGTATGATGAGTGAAACCACAGAACAGTATATCTAGTGTCATTTTGCCTCTGTTAAATTTAACAAGGAAAGAGGGCCTGAAAAACACTGATATTGTGTATTTGTATGTATCCTGAAAATGCCCACTCAGAATAGCCCCTGCTTTTCACTGGGAAGTGGGCTCAGGGGAAGGTGAGGAGGAAACTCCACATGTGCACATCCTATGATTTGGCCAATGCTGCTGCTATTTTTATAAGAGGCGAAAGCAAAATCTGCACAGTAGTCAGTGAGAAGGAAGGTCCCGGGGAAGGGACTGATGTGGGCTAGTGTTTTATTGATTTCACATAAACTTTGTCCATTTTATAGATTCTAATAATGGTTCTGTATCTGAAAATGAGGTATTACAAAGGGTTGACCATGGAGAAGGTTTTGTTTCTTTCTTAAATAATTTAGATATTCCTGTGATCTCTGGTGGATGTGGAATATGCTTATTGGGACACTTGAGGTTCAAGCTAAATCACTGTGCATCGGGTCTTTATCATTGAGATGTGGAAGGAGCTGGAAGCAGGTGAAGGACCAACCTGCGGTGGCGGCGGCAGCGGTGGCAATGGCAGCAGTGAGTTTGGGACCCCAGCTTTGGCGCTCCTGGCACTGGCTGCTGGTAGCCACTTCTGGCTGAGTGAGCACCAGCAATTCCAATCATGCCCTACTTTGCAGTTGGTGTGCCTTGCTTCTCTTCTCTGAGAAGGTGTAACTATTTGAAAACAATTTGAGATCTCATCAGAAAGACAGTCCAATACAAAGTATTTTGTGACAGATTTTGTTGTCTATAAGTCAACCTTAAGTTTTTAAAAGACAAATGAAGTGCCTTGGGTGTACATTGATCAAGTGCTTTTCTAGGCTGAATTTTTATACTTAATTTTTTTAATCTATCCAATTTGATTTTATATATTTAATGTAGTTTGGAGCTGTATACTCTCAGTTTGCTTTCTTACATGCAAGCTTTAAAAGTAACTCCTTGTGTTCTTTTGATGCTCTGTTACATTATCACATTGGTAGAGTAATTTGGTGAGATCACTGTCCTGTTCTGTCTGTCCTCGTTCTTCCTGTTTGCCTAGCTTCCTTCTCTCTCCCCCTTGTGCTTGAGTTCTTGCTCTGTCTCCCACCACTTGCACCTTCAGCGGTGTTTGTTTTGTGCCTTTTCTGAGGAGTGACCCTGGAGTTTTCTGACCACTTCCAGGCCAGATCACTGGCAATGGCAGATATGATGGTAAAGTACAAAGAACAGGCGATGCAAAGTCTTACTGTCTAAGCAGAAGGTCAAAAGCCTTGAAACTGACCTCAGTTAACCCCAGTTGTTGGTTCTGACATAATCTGGACCCCAAATCCCCCTAAAAGGGAGTGTAGAGATGGGCTTGCAGGAAGCACAGAAAGCTTTCGTTTGGGGCCCTGCTTGATATGGATAGAAAAGATTAGGACCTGATAGTGAAAGTGTTCATTCATTTTATTGTTATTTCATGGGTTTTTGTTTTTTGTGGGTTTTTTTTTTTTGAAGTGCTGGGGATTGAATCCAGGGAATGTGTGTGCTGGGAAGTGCTCCACCGCAGCTACACCCCCAGCCCTTTTTATTTTGAGATGGGGTTTCACTAAATTGCCCAGGCTGCCCTTGAACTTGTGATCCTCTTGCCTCCGTCTCCTCAGCTGCCTGGGATTGTAGGCATGCACCACCTCACCTGGTTCATTTTAAAGACAAAACATGTATTTCAGATTGTTTATGCAGGCCTTCCCTTCCTTGGGTCAGGTCAGCACAGTGAGACTACAAGTATCATACTTCACAATTTATGCTCAGCTAAACCACAAAAGGGAAAACCTCTTCAAAGCCCCAATGCTTTGAAGCTCCAAGAGGGATGGTTATGATGTTAGTTATCAGTTTGATGTTGCTAATAAATAGTTATCCCTCAGTTGGGAAGAAATAGCTTTGCAGTATGACCCTTTGTCCTGTGTATGAAGATACCACTTTGCAGATAAAAGCCAGGAAACTGTGGCCACAGGCAGGACCCCGGGGAGCTGGCCTGTGGGTTTCATGAGCAGCTTCAGGCTTCAGACTCATGGGAGACCTGGAGCTCAACTGGGAAGGGAGGGGCTGGAGCTCAGTACAGTGCAGCCTAAGAGCAGTGCTGGGACTACACTGCCCATATGCCCTGGGATTTGTAAGTACAGCAAGAGCCACACTCTCAGCTATGCAACTCTGGCTTTTTGTTTTTAATATACATTAATTCTGACTCACTATTTATAATATTAACTACCATTCTGTAACCTTTTACAGTTATCAAAATCTTTAATGACACCTTGAGTAAATTTGAGTTGGCTTATTTGTATAAAATAGCTAAAAACAAGAGCTGGCGATTTAGCTCAGTGGTTCCACCTCCTCCCTTGCAGGCGCAAGGACCTGAGTTCGATCATCGGTATCAAAAAATAAATAAATAAATACATAAACAAATAAAATAGCTAACAAGATCACAAAGCCTGGATCATTAACATTTTATTTAAAAGCTAAGCTTTAAGTAGCTTATTCTTTTAAATGAAATAAATCGAAAGTGACCTTTTAATATACGTTTTAGTTACTAATATAAAAGTTACAGTATGATCAGAATACAGTATCTGGTGTCTGCAGCTGCACTGTTGTGGATGTCTTAACGTACTAAGTTGATCAAAACACTTCACATGGTGCCAGATCAGTGAAGGAGGTAGAAGAGGACACACTACAATGTTTTTGATAGTGCATATGTGCTGTACATCATGTTTCAATTCCTTGTGTGGGGTCGGTACCTATACATAATACATCTTAATTCCTTTTTGTCCTCTTTTCCTCCTCTTCCCTCCCCTCCCGCCATCTCTTGAACCCCTTCCCCTTTGAGAAAGATCTATCTCCTTATCTTTTATTTTGCTCTTTACTTATACTTTGGGTTTTTCATATAAGAAAAATTACACAATATTTAAGCTTGTATGTCTTGATTTACTTCACTTAACATCATGATTTCAAAATGCATCTGTTTTCCTACAAATGACTCAAGTGCATCTTTTTCGTGGCAGAGTAATACTCCATTGTGTGTAAATACCAGTTTTTCTTTCTCTATTCATCTGTTGATGGACATATAGGCTACTTCCAAGATTTAGCTACTATGAATTGTGCTGATATAAACATGAATATGCATGTATCACTGTAATATGATGTCTTTAACTCTTTTGGAAAGGCAACTAGAAGGAGAATTGCTGGGTCAAATAGAATTTCTAGTTTTAGTTTTTTGACGACTCTCCATTCTGATTTCCATAGTGGTTGTACTAGTTTACATTCCTACTAACAATGTAGTATAGTAGTTCCTTTTTCCCCATAGCCTCACCAGCATTTGTTATTATTTGATTTCTGTTTTGTTTTGTTTTGTTTATGGTACTGGAGATCCAACTCGGGACTTTGTGCTGTTGAGGCAGGCGCTCTGCCACTGAGCTAAATCCCTGGCCCTATTATTTGATTTCTTGATAATGGCTGTTCTTTCTGGGGTAAGATAGAATCTTAGCATTGTTTTAATTTCCATTTCTCTAGTGGCCAGCGATGTTCAACATTTCTTCATGTATTTATTGGCCATTTGTATGTCTTCTGTGAAGTGTCTATTCACTTCACTTGCCCATTTTTTGATTGGGTCTTTAATTCGGGGGGACCTAATTTTTCTTTTTTTTTGTATTAAATTCTTTTATTGGTACGTTGTAGGTATACAACACAATTACATTTCTCATTGGGAATTGTACCTCTATATAATGCATCTTGGTTCTTATTTTTTCCCCATTCCTAGCCCTCCCTTC
>NW_004624780.1:812379-842641 GCF_000247695.1 Heterocephalus glaber
GCAGCCGGAGGGATGGTGGCCGGGAAACCCCTTCCTCTGGGCCAGGAGCAGCGGGACAGAAGGTGGCCCAAAAGCCCTTTCCTCTGGGCTGGGAGCAGTGGGAGGGATGGTGACCGGGAAGCCCCTTTCTCTGGAAGGGGATGACGGCTCAGAAGCCCCTACCTCTGTGCCAGGAACGGTGGGACTCAGTACCTTGGTCTGGTGGTCTGGTGTCCTCTGCGCCTTGGTAATGTGGAATCAGGTGGCTGCCTGTCTGCAGTGGGGTGATTCGGTGTCTTCCGCGTGACTCAGGACCTCGGTAGGGCGTGCACAGACCTGCCTGTCTGCCGCCGGCTGATTCGGCGTGTGTTCCGCGCGACTGGGGACCTCAGCAGGGTGTGGGCAGACCTGCCTGTCTGCCGGACCTAATTTTTTTGAGTTCTTTTTTTTGGGGATACCGGGGATCAAACTCGGGAACTTGCGCTTGAGAGGCAGGCGCCGGAACCACTGAGCTAAATCCCCGGCCCCTTGAGTTCTTTATATATTGTTGATATGAGTCCTCTGTCTGAGCAATAGCTAGCAAAAAGTTTTTCCCTTTCTGTAAGTTGTCTCTTCACTCTGTTGGTTGTTTCAGAGTTTGCCTTTCCATTGGATGACACTTGGCGCAGCATTCACCATATTTTTTCACTCACACCTCATAAAGTGCTAATGAAGGAGGACTTCCAGAACTGCTTCATAAAGCGGCAGGAATGATGGGATAAGTGTGTTTGGGGAGGGCAGATTTGAGAGGGATTAATGCCAGTGTGTCTTAGTTGTTCTAAATTTAAGCATTCACCTTATATTTGCATCACCCCTTGTGTATGTAACAAATAAAACCCTACTCTAGTTTCCTAACTCTCCATAGAAGAAGCCCCTGTATTAATCCAGAATGAGGAAGTGGGGTTGTTTTCTTTTTTAAACCTAAACTGGGTCATGCTGTATATACATCATAGAGCTGGCCTTTGTCACTTACTGGACCTTGGTCCTCTTTCCCTGTGGGTACACACAGATCTGCCTTGTTTGTATAACTGTACTGTGATTATTTTACACTTCTGTAATGCCACATGCATTAGTTGTTTTGCAGGTTCTTGCCACTGCAGGTCCTGCCGTGGCAGTGTGCTCACAGTGTATGTCATGCGTGAGTGTCTGATACGTGCGCCTGTGACTGTGCTTGAATGGTGCCTGTGCCTGGGGACTTGTAAGGGACAACATTCAGATTAGTTAGCTCTTGGCAGCAGCACCATGGGAAGACAACACTCCTGAGCCAAGGTGCTTCTGTCCTTTCAGGGCCCACTGTGATCACTATTGCATCTTAATGGAAAGTTTTTTCATGTTGTAATGCCATAATTTGACATTTCAAAGAACAGTTATATTTAATGGTCAACATCTTTTGAGCAAACTTTTATTTCTAAGCTAATTTTTAAGTGTTGGTGTGCAGCATCCACTAGCTAGAGAGTTAGGACAGAGGCACAGACTCCTGCTTAGCCACAGGTAGCTATACCACAGTTTCAATTTGCCGTGCAAGTATAGTGAATTGCTTTATTCCCAACTCATATGCTGTCAATGCTACATTTGTAGCAGTTTAGCAATTAGGTTACCCACCAGTTTAAGCACAGGTTCTCAAGGTGTAATGTGTCTTGAGCAGAGATTTCTACCCTCAAAATACAGCATGTTTTGGTCTGGTTTGTTTGGGGTTGAGAGTTTCATTAAAGGCAAAATCCAGGCAGTTCACCACCCACAATAACACTGCTGTCCATCTTCATCTCCAGTGCTGGGCCTGGTGCTCCCAATGTGGGCCATCGCGCTCATTTCCTTTGGTGTCGCTCTGCTCTTCGCCTTTTTCGTGTGGCTCTTTGTCTGTCCATGGATGCGGAGGAAAATAGCAGGTAAGGACCTTTCTTCTGAATCACAAAAAATGCTTCTGGTTCCTGAGACTTCCCATGTAACAAACACACATCCTGAGGAACAGAGGAAATGGCAGTGTGGAACACTCCAGAATGTACACTGGGCTTGCATCCCACCTCTTCCTGCTGGCTACTTTCTAGCTGAGAATTTTCTGGGTAACCTGTGACCCATGTGAGCAGGAAGGTCTTCACTGCTATGGATTACTAGAAGTTAGCTGTTCAGCCAGCTCTACCAGCCTGATGGAAAAGTAGTCTTCAGGGAAATGCAGACTAACACAGTAAGGTGCCCCTCACACCCACAAGAAGGGCAAAAATGAAAAAGACAATTCTAAGTGTTGGTGAAGATGTGAAATACCAGAATTCTCATACATTTATGGTGAACTATAAAGTAGCACAACCATTTAGAAAATTAGTTTAGCAATTCCCTATGAAGTTAACTTACTTACTTACCACATGATCCAGGACTTCCACTCCTAGGTATTTATCCAAGAGAAATGAAGCTATGTATTCATAAAAAGACTGAACTACGAGCCAGATGTGGTGATGCACTCAGAAGGTTGCCACAGGAAGCTCACAAGTTCCAGACCAGCTGGGGTGCATTGTAAGATGCTGTCTTTAAAATAAAAGAAAAAAAAACTTCCCTATAAGTTTCAGGCAAATAGCCAAAGAATTGGAAGCAACCCAAGTGTTCACCAGTAGGTGAAGAGACAACTACAGGATGGCATGTTTATATGCCAGGAGACAACTCAGCAATAAAGTAGGCACAGCTACATAATGAGTTTCATAATATTATATTGAACAAAAGAAGCCAGATGCGAGAGTGTATATGCTGGATGATTCCAGGTTTCAAAAACTTTCTATTAAAAACTTTATAGAATTTTCCATAAAATTTAAGAACAGGGAAAATTCATTAGTAATGATAGAGATCATTGGCTGCTTAGGATAGATGAGGGTGGAGAGGAAACTGAAGGAGACAGAGGGACTTTTCAGGGACAGGGGAATGGATTTGGTCTCAACTGGGAAAATGGTAATGCAGTGTGCTGATTTGTCACGGGTTTTCCATTTAAAATGTATGGACTTTATCATATATAAATTATACTACAATAAAAACAGTTTTTAGGAAGAAGGAAAATATGGTTGGGCTGGGGGCTTAGCTCTTTTAGTGGTAAAGCTCTTGCCTAACATGTGCAAGGTGAAAGGCCCTGGGTTCAATCCCCAGCACCAGACAGAGAGAGGGAGGGGGAGGGAGGAGGAGGACAGGAGGGGAAGGGATGGAGAGCAAGACCAAGGAAGGAAAGAGGGAAGGAAGGAGGGAAATAAAGAGTCAACCAGGGCAGTTTTGCTATTCCCAACAACATCACTGAATTCCAAGCCTTGAAGCCACCAGTTTTTATGGGGCTCACACAAAAAAAGAAAGGATTAGTTAAATTTGGCCTCTGACTGTGCCTTCTAGTCATGTTTCAATATGGATATATGTCAGGTTGAAAAATCTGTTTCAAAAAAGACCAAAATAAGTGAGGAGACATAACATGCTCATGTATTGAAAGTCTCAATGTAGTAAAGATGTTAATTCTTCTCAAGTTGGTCTAGCCATAATATAATTGAAATAGAAATCTCAGCAGGATATTTTGTAGACCTAGACAAGCTGCTTTAAAAATTTACATAGAAACCCCAAAAGAATCAGTATACCCATAATCATCTTGAAAAAGAAGAATAAAGTTAGAAGATTCACACCTGACTTTAAGATGTATTATAATGCTACAGAACAGTTTTATTGGTGAAGGGACAGGAACATGGGCTAATGGAACAGAAGAGAGTCTAAAAATGGACCCACACATGTATGGAGGATGAACTTGCAACAGAGATGCAAAGGCAATTCCACAAAGACAGTATAGTCTCTTCAATAAACTGTACTGGAACATTTGTACATTCATACACCAAAAGAACCTTAGCCTAAACCTTATACATTATATAATTATCTCAAAATATTTCATAGATCTAAGGGTAAAATAAAAACAATAAGACCTTTAGGGGAAAAAAGAAGGGGAAACTTTTGTGACCCTGGGTTAAGCAAAGACTTTTTAGACGTGACACTAAAAACATGATCTGTAGAAGAAGAAATTGATAAATTGTACCTTATCAAAATTAGAAACTTTTGCTTTCTGAGAAACACCATTCCAAGAAGCTTCTTGTATTGAGAATCTATAAAGAAAATTCACAAAATAAATAACCCAGTTCAAATAATTGCTCAGACCATTCCCTGGGCAGAGATGTGTGGGTGGTGAGTGAACCGGCATCAAGGTGTGCATCTCCCTGCTGAGCCAAGTGCAGGGCGGGCGGGGCAGAGTTCATCCGTGTTGCTCGGGCCTCACACTGAGTGCCGGCTGCTGCCAGGATGAGCAGCTGGAGCTCCCTGCATTGCTGGTAGGGACACAACATGGCACAGGATGACATTTCGGCAATTTCTTTTTACAAGGTTAAATATATGCTTGCTGAAAATATACTCTTAACCATTCCTGGATATTTCCCCAGAGAATTAAGAACTTAAATTCACTCAAAATCACCTTTATTTGCAATCAGCAAAATCTGGGAAGAACCCTCGTTATCCACGTGATGAATCCATTGCATAGCACCTGTGCACTCCACATGCTCCCTAGAAGCTCAGGGATGAACTATCCGTGCCTGCAGTGACCAGGTGCTTGTTGAAGGCAGGCTGAGTCGGAGAGGTGTCTCCAGATATTACTGATTTGGGGGTTTTATTTCAATGACCTTCTGAAAAAGCCAGAGCCACAGAGACAGGGCCCAGCTTATTGGGTGTTATGGTTAGCACTGGGCAGGCTGACTGCAAACCCAGCTCCAGGATGGTGGAGTCTTCCATAGCCTGGCTGTGCTGGCACTGACACAAATCTGTGTGTTTTAAAACTCACACAAAGTCAATTTACTGCATGTAAATTTTAAAATAATATTTTTTAAATCCACATTAATACATAATGACAAGGCCACATTGCTAAGGGTTTAAAACCAGCTTTTTTTCCCTCTCCCATGAAGCTGCTTCCTGCTCTGCACTGAGGATAGAGGTCACCTCCCAAGTTCATGCAGACTGGCCTAAGCTGAGCCACCCTACCTACCCTGTGTGTCTGATATGCCTGTTGGGGATGATAGGCTGGACCAAATCCACTTCAGTTTTTAAATGCTTTTTCTGTTAATGAGTCAGGGCCAGGAAATCTTTGTTTTCTAGCTCTGGCCTGTAATGTCATAGCAGGAGACAGGCGCTGTTGTTGTCCATACCAGCTTCCCAGGAGGTTTTGTTTTGGTTTGGTTAATCCCATTTGTCTTGATAGTCCATATATACTTCTTTTTGATGTTTTTGTTATCTGAAGTATAAATGAGTGATTCAGGGCATGGACCACAGAGCTGCCCTACCTGCACTTGGACCTTGGCTCTGTCAGCCCCTCACTCACTGTGATACCCTGGCGAGTGACTTAATCTCCCTATGGTGCAATTTGCTCATCAGCAAAATGGAGCAAGAAATAGCAATGCCTTGAGTAAATATTAAGTTTTTGTTATAGGTATTGTTACAGTCTTTAAAAGTATTTTCTTCTCTCATCTAGATTTTAAAGCACTAGATCAGAGATCTTTATGTTCATTTATTGTATTGCATATGCATCATAACAGAAATTTAACTTTAAAGAAAAATTCACCTCTGGTAGATATAAATAACAGAGTAGAGATTATGTGTGAGCATATCCAGAAGAAGAATTGAGCTTATTTCATTGCAGTGCTATAGGTAAGAGTTTAGAAATTTGCTAAGAATAATTTTCAAACAACAGGATAAATTAGCAACACCTTGTATCAGTGTTTGTTTAAAAGAACACTGTTGAACTTTTTTTTTTTTTGTACCAGGGATTGAACTTGGGTCCTTGCACTTGCGAGGCATGTGGCAGAACCACTGAGCTAAATCCCTGGCCCTGAACACTATTGAACTTTAAAATAACTTTTTTTAAATCCCCTTGTTTTACTGTGTTGTGGGTTAGTTTTTAAGAAGCCATCCTCCTGCCTCAGCCTCCCAAGTAACTGGGATTACAGGCATGTACCACCACCTGGCTGCCTTGTTTGTTTGTTGTTTTCTGCATATATCTGTCTATCTGTATTAGTCTATCTGTCTGTCTGTCTCATCCAATCCAGAGATGTTCTACCACTGGGCTGTAGACCGAGCCCTTTTTATTTTTTATTCAGGGACAGGGCCTCACTAAACTGGGTGCTGACCTCCTGTCTCAGCCTCCCAAGTAGCTAGGGTTAGGGGTGTGTGCCACTGTATTTGGCCCTTGTTTCTTTTTAAAGCAGAGGACTTTTTTAAAAAACTTTTTAGAATCTCCCCTTTTCCTTCTAAGGAAAGGATTTACTTGTTTCATAAAACTTGGTATGATTAAGAAATCTGAGACTAGTAATTTATTGACCAGAAGAAACCCAACATGCTAGAGTCATACCTATGAAGACAAAATAAGGTTAAATATTTCAGTGAGTTTGAGATCAGTGTAAGAAAGCAGAAGGCATTCTAAGCAGTTCTATATTTACAGAGACCTGGGTGACAACATTACCCTCTCTTTCTTGTTGTTTTTGGATGTGATAACGAAAGCCGTAAATGCCCATCTCAACAGCTAAATAATTTGGCTAGATTTAATTTTTTCAATGTAGTTTTTTTGTTTCCAAGGTAAGTATTAAAAGTATGAAGAGATAACTTCCCTTCTAATATTTATTTTCCAGTAATAGGAATGTTCTTCAAACTTGAAGTTCTTCCCCTTTTTTTTCTAGGCAAATTACAAAAGGAAAGTGCGTTATCACGAGCCTCTGACGAAAGCCTTGGTGAAGTCCAGGAGGGGGGGTCCCCAGTCTTCACAGAGCTCCCAGGCGCCAGGACCAGCGATGACAGCACCGTCCCTCTCACTGGGCCGCCTGGGGAGATGGCAGCAGCGTCAGTGGCCTCGGAAGGCCCCTCCACAGGGAGCCACCCCCGGGCCACCTATGGTAGGGCTTGCCTGGATAGCGTGGCTCATGTCAAGGGATGTTCGCAGGAGAAGCCCTGCCTGAGTGTGGGCACAGTGTTCTGGTTTTATGTAGTGTGTGTTTACGGTGCTGGAGGTTGAGCCAGAGCCTGTGTGGCCTGATCACACGCTCTGCTGCCAGAAAACCTAGAAGCCAGAGGCCACGCCATTGTCACCAGAGCAGGTTCCCTCTTGTCCTGTGGTCTTCTCCACACAATGTTGGCAGTGTCCCTGACTCTGCAGGAGCCACAGAGTTGCTGAAGACTGGTTCACTCAGCTCTGAGGCTGCTTTCCTCAGGGAAGACGAGAGAGAAAGCTAAGGCTGGAGTGAAGGAGAGGGTCCTGCCCCAGAAGCACTGAATCTTGGAAGCTGTCCAGACCTGCCCAGCATTGTTACCCTCTTGACATAGGGCAGTGAGGCCTGGGATCCTGGCCCCTGCTATCTGCAGGTGCAGACTCAGACTCTACCCAAAGCAGGCAAACTGGTTTCTGGGTTTTTCTTTTGGTGCCTCCGAACCCCGGGCTGTGCATGATCAGTGCATGCCACACCCCAGGCCTCCACACAAGCAAATTGATTCTGCCTTCTGATCTGAAAGACACCACCCCTGACAGTCCCCAATGACCTGTTTAAAAACACCAGCATCGGGCTGGGGATTTAGCTCAGTGGCATCGCGTCTGCCTGGCAAGTGCAAGGTCCTGAGTTCAATCTCTGGTTCCACAAAAAAAAAACCACCAGCATCTCTCTCTTACCTGCATAAGGTTTTGCCTCATATGCCAAGTTTTACTACAGTAGATTCCATATAGAATCTCCCTTTATTGACACCTAGAAACAAAGAATGCTGTTGTCCTTTCTGGAAGATACCTTACAGCAGAACTTAAGTAACACTTTTGCCATACCATGTTATTAGTTCTACTCTTCTGTTGTATGTTTCTAAGGGTTGGTTGGTTGGTTGATTTTGACTTTATGGCATATCCTTATAGTTAATTTAGAAAATAAAGTATATAGGAAAAAATTTAAATCACCCATAATCCAAACTTCTGGGGCGCAGACCATGAAATAGGAGGGCATTTCCCTCAGACATGTTTCTGTGAGAAGGTTAGACAGTAACAAGGCTTTGCTAACTCCTTTTCAGGAAGGGCCCTTTCCATGACTCACAGCTCTGCAAAGTCACCGGTCTCCAATGGCACCTTTGGCTTTGAGGGCCACACAAGGAGTGATGGTCACGTGTACCACACCGTACACAAGGACTCGGGACTCTACAAAGACTTGCTGCACAAAATCCACATAGACAGGGGCCCTGAGGAGAAGCCAGCGCAGGAGAACAGCTACAGGCTGCTGCGGCGGAACAACAGTTACACCTGCTACACGGCAGCCATCTGTGGCCTGCCTGTCCACCCCACTTTCAAGGCCGCTGACATGTCCTCAGCCCCTGAGGACAGTGAGAAGCTGGTGGGGGATACTGTGTCCTACTCTAAAAAGAGACTTCGCTATGACAGCTACTCCAGCTATTGTAATGCAGTAGCAGAAGCAGAGATCGAGGCAGAAGAGGGTGGTGTGGAAATGAAGCTGGCGTCTGAGCTTGCAGATCCAGGCCAGCCTCGAGAGGATCCTGTGGAAGAAGAAAAGGAAGAGAAGGATGCAGCTGAGGTCCACCTTCTGTTCCATTTTCTGCAGGTCCTCACTGCCTGCTTTGGGTCCTTCGCTCATGGCGGCAATGATGTGAGGTGAGAAAGTTCATCAATTCAATAAGTGTGAATGAGGGGCCAGCAGGTGCCAGGGTAGAGCAGTGCATGACATGGATGAAGGTCCCTGCACCCTGGAAGAGGGTCCAGACAGTGACTAGTCAGCACACACAGCATGCTAGGCAGCCAGGAATGCTAAAGAGAAGAATCAAGTGGAAAGGGAACCAGGGCCTGGAAGGATAGGTAGGGCTTGCTGAGTGGGGTCCTGAGTGGGTGAGGGCATCTGCCCAGTGGGAAGAGAGGCAGCAGGGGTGAAGGCCCTGGGGTGGAGTGGGCCTGGGGTGCTCTGGGAAGATCAAGAAGCCCCGAGATATAGTGCACAGGGCCGTGTGGATTTAGAAGGGAGTTTTTTATGTGTTGGATGATGTACACACTCACAGCCCAGCTGCTCCAGAGGCTGAGAAAGGAGGGAATCAGGAGTTTGGGCCAGCCTGGGCAGCACACCATAGATGAACAGAGAGAGGGACTTTTACACTGAGAGAGGGGAGCAAGTGGATGTTGTGAGTGAGACTTCCTGATCCATGCTTACCAGGATCACTCTGGCTCCCACTTTGGACTCCATGTGGGACCTGGTAGGAGGCCACTGAAGTAGTCCAATAAGAGATGATGATGCTAGAGCCAGGGAAGTGGCCAGTCAGCTAGAACCTGTGGGATTTGTGACAGGTTGGTTCCAAATGTGAGAGAAAGCAAAACAGTAGGCTGCATCCACCTGTTCTGCTGCCCTAAGAGCCGCTGCTGATTCCGACTGGCTGGTGGGCAATGGGAGCTCACATACAGGACCCTGTGACATCAAATGACAAGTGATACAGCAATCACCCGCCGCCTGCAGGCAGAGGGAGGCCAGGCTGAGTGCAGGTGAGGCACATGGGTGACACAGGCAGGAGAGAGGTCCCGGCACTGGAGCCCTGAATGCTGTGGGAAACGGCAAGGAGTGTTGAGAACTTTGTAAGAGCTGACTTTATGTCCATTAACCTGGAAGCTGACATTGGTCCTCTTTAAGTTCATTTACAAACTTAACTTGTTACTGAAAGTCACGCCCAAAATTGCAACCAAAATATTAAACTTCCAGCCATTCAGTCAGCAAATATTGAGCACCTACTGTTACCAGGTGATTCAGGTCCTTCTTGCCTTGACGAGACAAGCCAAAAATGGTGCCAAAAGTTTATCTGAAAAGTACAAAGTGAAAGAGTAAGGGAAAAACTGGCTCTGCAGAGCAAGCTTGGGCCAAATAAGAGAAAAAGAACAAAATAAAAGTGCACTCCGCAGGGAAGACGCCCATGGGGCGGCGGGGGCGCGGGGCGGGGGGTGGTCATGAGTCAGGACAGTGGGCTCCTTCTCCTGGCGGCTGGGTCCATACAACTGTCCACATCTTTTGGGAGCCTGGGAGAAAGACATGTGTATTGAAAAGTCACAACCACGCCAAAAGCAGTACTTGAGCTTCAGAGGAGCAGTCTGGGCAGTGAGTGCGCCCAAGGATCAGAGCCTCGAGCCCCCACTTGCAGTTCAGGGACTGGTTTTCATCTGATGAAAGCAGAGCTCTAGAAAGAATAGTCTGACAATGAAGTCAGGTAATAAAATGTTGTCAGATTCGTAGTACTCCTCAGTACCAAGCCCTTTATGGTTTATTTCCTCTGAGAGACAGCCCTTTGAGCTAGGTAAGCACTGTCCTTCCAAGATAGGAGCTGGAGCTCAGAAGGTAAGGTCCCTGCCAGGGACCATGCTGCCAGAGACCCTGAGACCCTCAGCATTACACTCTGCCTGCAAAGCTGGGCTGAAGGAGATGAGGGTAAGAGGAGTTGTTCAGCACCCGTTTGTCTGCACGGGCTGCCACAGGCTGAGTGACAGGAGCATGGGGAGAAGGCATGAGCACTAACCATGCCAAGCTCATGCCCCGTTGGGCCCCTGCTCACTATGGGACTTTGGTGTCCACTTTCCTGTCAGGCCCCGATGTACTGGGTGGCTATAGGAATTACTGGTTAGCTTTGTGCTCATGGTCAGCGTGAGGCCAAGGAGTCTACCCAAAACTAGCCAGTACTTGCAGCAGTAGCAAGGCTGGCTGCAGACATGGGAAGAAAGTTGAGGAAAATAAGGGAGACAAACAGAGCTTGGTTGCTAGACTTATTTCTTGTAGTTTTTCCAGGACTTTTAAGTGAATAAATAACAAACCCATTAAGATGGCTACTCTCCAAAAAAATGGAAAATAAATGCTGGCTGGGACATGGAGAATCAGAACCCTTGTGCATATGGGTGGGAGTACAGAAAGAGTGTAACCATATGGAAAACAGTATGGAGGCTCCTCACAAAATGAAAACTAGAACTACTGTTTTATCCAGCAATCCTATTTCTGGGTACCCATGCCAAAGAATTGAAAGCAGGGTCTCAAAGAGATATTTATACACCCATGGTCAAGGCAGCTGAATAGAGATGGGAGCAGCCCAGGTGTGCAATGAGGGAGGGATGGATAAACAGATGTGGCAAAGATTTATACAATGAAATATGACTCATCTTTAGAACAGGAAGGAAATCCTGGCCCATCTACATCATCAGTTAACCCCGAGGACATCAAGCAAAGCACAGAAACTAAATACACAGGATTCTCCCCAGGTGAGGGATCTAAAGGAGGTAGAGTCACAGGACCAGAAGGCAGGAAAGAGGTTGCCAGAGAGGACACAGAGTAGTTGTTTAGTGAGTAGAGTTTCAGATTTCAGATGAAAAAGTTCTGGAAATTTTTTTCACAGTAATGTAAATATACTTAACACTGTTGAACTGTACACTTCAAAAGAGCTAAGATGGTACATTTTGTGCTTTGCTCCTGGCTACAGTAAAACACCCACTTTTGTCACCACCAGATCATACCATTGAGCCAAAGTCCAGTAAGATGGTCTGACTCTCAAGACTGAAGTCACTGTATGCTTGTCCAGTTTGTGGATCTGTATAACTGGTCTTTTCTTTCCCAGTAATGCCATTGGGCCCCTGGTAGCTTTGTGGCTGATTTACAAGCAAGGTGGAGTAATGCAGGAAGCAGCCACACCCGTCTGGCTGCTGTTCTATGGAGGAGTTGGCATCTGCATGGGTCTTTGGGTTTGGGGGAGAAGAGTGATCCAGACCATGGGGAAGGATCTCACCCCCATCACCCCATCCAGGTAGGCAACAGGATGGGCTGTGGCCCCGGCTGGGTGGCCAAGACTGGTGCATGCCTCTCCCGGTCCTAGCACTCTTCCCCTCTGCAGTGGCACTGAATGATGCATAGGAAGATAGAAACAGGAGAGGCTCAAGCAGAGGAAGGGGAGGCTGCAGTGCACTATGAGGAAGGGTGCAGGAGCCCCACGTTGCCCGTCTTCCTTTCCGCGGGTTTCCCAGCCACACTGGCTCCTCCCACCTCTGGGAGGCACTGTAGAGCCTACCTGGCTTCTCTTCTGTGTTACTCAGCTTTCAGTCTCTTTAACACACACCTGAGATAATCAGCTGAAAAAGAGAAAAGGTAAGCTGGGCACGGTGGCGCATGCCTTATAATCCCAGCACTCTGGGAGGCTGACTCAAGAGGATTACAAGTTTAAGGCCAGCCTGGAAAGCTCAGTGACTTAGCAAGACTCTGTCTCAAAATTTAAAAAACAAAAAAGGACTGGAGATGTAGGGCTGGAGATGTAGCTCGGTGGTACTAGGTTTAATCCTCTGTGCCAAAGAGAGAGACAGAGAGAGAGAGAGACAGAGAGAGGAGGCTTATTTTGGCTCACAGTTTGAAAGGTTCTAGTTGGTTTTGGGCATCGAGGCAGCAGTGTGTGGCACAGCACAACTGCTCTCTTAATGGCCAGGAAGCAAAAGAGTGAAGAAGGGTGAGGTCCCATATCCTGTCCCCACGACCTTAGCCCTTAGCCACCTCCAATAGCAATACCCTGAAGACCAGGCCTGTAACGTGGGCCTGTATGAGATCCAACGTATAGCCAGGCACAGTGGTGCACATCTGTCATCCCAGCTACTCCAGAAACTAAAGCAGGAGGGTCACGAGTTTGAGGCCAGCCTAGTGAACTCAGCAAGACTCTGTCTCAAAATTTTAAGAGTATTTTACTGATGATGTAGCTCAGTGATCCCTGGGTTCAACCCCTAGTAACACACACACACGCACACACACACGCGCGCGCACACACACACACGCACGCACAAACATTCTTCAGCTGCACCCATTCTCACCTGCCACCCTTCCTCTAGCTCCATCACATCGGCAAGCGTGCCCAGTGCTCTGGGGCCTTTGTGCTCATTCTGTTGTGTAGCCTTTGGATACATTAGGGTTAGACAACAAACTTTCAAGAAAGACAACTTTCAGGACTTTCCAACTAAAATTTGGAAGTACCTGTTTCAGGAAATCTTTTTTTTCTCTGTCTCTTTAAACATATTGGAAGTAGGGCCAGGGATTTAAGACAGTGGCACTGCACCTGCCTCACAAGTACAAGGTCCCAAGTTCAATCCTCGTACAAAAAAACACACATATTGGAAGTGCCCATTTCCTTTTCTTTCATATTTTCAGTTTTCCCTCCTTGAAATTCATTTTAACAAAAGATCCTTTCAGAAGACTGATTTGAAGCAAAATTAATCATCTGAGAAAAATTTATTTTGTAGTCACATTTTTAAAATGAGAGCATAACTTTCCCCATTTCCCTTTAAAATGACCAATTCATAGCAGGAGTTTCTGATCCAGTTCCCTGCAGGGTGTGGTTTTGGAACTGGATCAGAGAGACAGTGACCCGAATGGTGGGCAGCACCGAGTGTGGCCAGGCTGTGAATCACCACAGCCACAGCACTTCTGGATCTGTGTGTCAGTCTGGCCCAGTTAGCAGCCAGGCCAGAGAGTGTTCTGATGGAATCTCAGCATACAGGTGTTGGGAGGTACCACATGGAGTATCTGTGACGCGTCTTCCTGTGTCCCTTCCTCAGTGGTTTCACGATTGAGCTTGCCTCAGCCTTCACAGTGGTCATCGCCTCCAACATTGGGCTGCCTGTCAGCACCACGCACTGCAAGGTAGGCAAGCACCCAGGTGCCCACCCAGAAAAAGCAGCTGTGCTTTCGACATGGTCACTTGTGACAAAAAGCTTCTCAGTGTTTGCTGGTTCTCCCAGAGCGCTGCCGGATGGATGTGGCATTTGCTCTGCTCTGACTGTCCTTGGGGCCAACCGCAGGTGGTGTCTTAAGAGTGTTCAGTGTAGCTTTCTCAGGTGCAAACACCAGGCCTCTCCGTGTGTGTGTGTGTGTGTGTGTGAGAGTGAGAGAGACTCATTCCTGGGTCCTGTGCTGCCCTCGTTTCTCCATTGGGGTCATGTATCCCCATCCATAGTCTCAAATGAAGGCAGCCACTCAGTCACTCAGTTCTGGCCCATTGTGAGGGGCTGGAAAGTGGGAATAGAAACGAAGAACAGAAATGACCTCCACGGAATAAGACACAGGTGTTTCAGTTTTGTTCTTTCTGTGATGTTCAAAGTGATTGTGTTGCCTGAGAGTAAATTCCAGATGAGGGATAACTGCCAATATGACCCAGGGCTGCACAAGAGGTAGCAGTGTCAGAGTGCTGAGAAGCCTTGGGGCTCAGTGAAGAGCATGAGAGCCACATGGGTTTCAGCGGTTACACAAGCACGGGAGCCAGAAGCAGCACCCAGCTCTGATGGCCCAGATTCTGGGATGATGCTAAAATCTCCCCCAGGGGTCTTTTATATAAAAAAATACTCACCAACCTCAAAAACCAAAAGCCACTTCTACATTGTCCCTGGGTTCACTCATTCATATCATTCAGGAAGCAATCACTGGTACCTGCTAGGCATGAGCCACTGTCGCAGACACCAGTGGGATTCAGCAGCCACAAGGTAAAAACCATCACTACATTACCCGTATCCTAAAACCCCAACCTATGTGTTGATAAATAACAGCTAACTGCAAGTAGCTCAGTGCTTCTGGTATTAAGGTCATGTGGCATTTGAGTGTTTTAAGTGGGCCAGCATGTTTAACACACAATGGGGATTTTGCAACATAAAATCAGCCTCATTAGAAGTGTCCTGTCTTTTTTTTCCTTCTTTGCTACAAGATACAGAAAAACCTCAATTTCTGTGAATTCTCATTATAAAAATCAGTGTAACTGGCTAACTGTATGCAGTGTGCCAGGCACTGTGCCTCGTGCTTTGTCCATACACACCTCCTCTACACAGCAACACTGTGAAATTAGCCTGTTATTCCCAGTTTACAGAGGAGAAACACTCTCCAGAGTTGGGTCACTTTCCAGAGATCCTGCAGCTAGCATATGACAAAAGTGGCTTCAATGTGTCCTCCTCTGGGATACTCCTGTTGTCACCAGGATAGCCAGGCCTGTGGGCTCACTCATACCGAGCAGTATTTGCTCTACTATGGCAAGTGCACTGGGAATTCTAATGCAGGTCAGCGTCCCCAAACCTTTGGAGGTGAGTATTGACCTTCCCCTCGCACAGATGTGAAAGTCAAGGCATAGATAATCTAGTCAGCTTGCCCAAGATGGCAGAACTCGGGGATGATCTGGGAGCTGCCATAGTGCTGTGGCCCAGGCTCTGTTCTCCAGAGGCAGAGGAAGGCTGGAGGTGCTGGGTCTCCTCCCATTCATCAGCTGGAACTGTTTCCATTCCAGCTATTAAAACATTCCCAAAGGGGCTGGGGTGTAGCTCAGTGGTAGAGCACTTGCCTAGCATGGGTGAGGCCCTGGGTTCCATCCCCAGCACCACAAAAAATAAAATAAAATAAGTTACCACAGAACCACATACTCATTGAAATATTTCAGACAATACAAAACTATATAGAACAAAAAGTGACCTCCTCCTGCAGGAAGAAATAGTGTTTTTTAAATAATCTTTTCCACAGAAAAGGCTTTTAACTTTCCTGAAGGGATAGTCTTTCGGCTGTTTTTAAATAAACGTTCCATTGTCTCTTTAATGATTAACTGTGGCACGCATTTTGGCACACCTAACTGGGATTCTAGGCCGTGGACCAGTGTCATGGATGTGAACTTTGGACACACAGAGTCCTGCAGTGGAGGAGCAGTCCCCTCAAGTCAGCCTCAGGAACGTGGTGCTGGGGGTCACAGCTGACAGCCCATGTCTCCTCTTCATGTGACAGAAGATGGCAGCAGTAGTGAAAACCTAAGGCTCTGGAACTTTGATGCACCAAATAAAATTAGAACTAAATAATGTCAAAGCTGTTAACCAGAACTCAGAAATCATAATGCCCAAGCTTGTGATGAATGAAGTAGAGAAGTACTAAGGAGTATAAAGTATTTAAACAGTATATTTGAGGCAGAATAATAAGAATGTATTGAATTTTTACCAATCATGTTTCTTGTCAAGCATCACGAAACACTTAAAAAATCATAAATTCTGAGGACCCTAAGTCTCTGTAAATTTTGCAAAACAGAAATTATGTTACCTACAACATGTAATCACAGTGAAATTAAGTTAGAAATGAGAATGTATTACCTTGGGTAGTTTTTAATGCTCTTTTTGTGTTTTTGGTGATACTGAAAATTGAACACAGGGAGCACTGAGCCACATCCCCCCACTCTTGATTTTCTCTTTGGAGATGGCTCTCAGTTGCCGAGTCTGGCTTTGAACTTTCACTACCCTCCCAGGTCACTGGGACTACAAGTGTATGCCACCATGGCTGGCTCTTTAGTGATCTTTCAACATTTAATCAAGGAGTGTAAAAAAAATACAGTAGCTTTCTTGGAAATTAATAAAAACTAAATGTGTCTCTGTGTGTATCTGTCTGGATACACATAGCAAAACCATAGCAGCCAAAGTTGTGCTAAAATGAAAATTTGCACCTTTAAATAGCTTAATTGATCAAAAGGAAAATAACCAAATATTCAAATTAGGATTTTATAAAAAGTTCTAAACAATAAAAACTTTAAGGAAATTGAAGGATAAAAGAAGTATAAAAGTAAAATAAATTTTAAAACAAAGATAGTAAAAGACAGTGGTTCCAGTCAAATCAAAAAGGAGGAATGGATGGGCCGGGGATTTAGCTCAGTGGTTTCGCTGCCTGCTGCGCAAGCGCAAGGACCCGAGTTCGATCCCCGGTACCAAAAAAAAAAAAGTCTTAAAAAGGAGGAATGGGTCAGGGATTTAGCTCAGTGGTTCCACTGCCTGCCTCAAAAGCACAAGGACCCGAGTTTGATCCCCAGTACCAAAAAAAAAAAAAAGAAGAAGGAAGAAGAATTAAGTTAGGAAAGTTATTCTGCGAACAGATAGAGAAGTTTCTGTCTTTTGCTTTTTGTTGAGACAGGATCTCAAGTCATAGCCCAGGCTGCCCTCTAACCCTTGGGCTCATGAGAGCTTTCTGCCTCAGCCTCCGAGTAGTTGGTACTCTAGGCTCCCACTGTGCCTGGCTTGAAGGGAAAATTTTTAATTAGAAAAGAAACCACTAGCTATAAGCTAATGGTTTGAAAATCCCTGTGAAATGACTTCTTTTCTGTAAAAATATGTATGACTGAGAAATACTGCCTGACATCCGCTTCAGTTTGGATGATGAGAATAATCTGCTGGTCCTAAATTGAGAATAAAATAGAATTTTGTTTTAGAAAATGTAGAATAAAATATACAGCATATATTCAAGTTAAGGATAAATCACAGAAGAAAAGCATATTTTATTGCATGAAACTAGAAACTCAAAAGTAAAACAAAACAAAATCCTAGATTAACAAGATATATTAAATACCACAGAGTTGATGTCATTCAGTAATGATCACACATAAATAAGAGACACATTTGATTCCAAAACATAAATGGCCAAAATACATAAAGACAGTTTTTATATGTTAAAAACTAGGAGTAATGAAACTGGATAGATACATTTTTAAAAAGTCAACCTTATTTGTAATTAAAAATATCCAAATTGGGCTGGGGCTGTAGTTGAGGGGTAGAATGCTTGTCTGGTGTGCCCGAGGCCCTGGGTTCAATCCCCAGCACCACTATAAAAGTAAATAAGGATATGCAAATTAAGGCATTTTGCGGGGAGGGAGAGATCATTATCAGAGACTGTTACAGTGTGCAGAAACCCACACATTATGGATGGCATTATGTAGGCACATCTCTGTATAGAACTGTTTGGAAGTTTGTAACACACTGGAGGAATATTCTCTCTTATCCGTGTGATAAATAGGAAGTTGGTTAAGTCACCATTTTGCTGCCATCATAATATAAAATGGGTTTCTTAACCTTTTTTAAAGAAAAAGAGAGGTTTGATGAGAAGCAGAATATTAAAATGTCTCTTTACAAAAATGTTAAAATTTGGGAATTGGAGTTGAGCATATATGGAAGTTCTCATAACTTTCCTGTAAGTTTCAAATTACATCGATATATAAAAATGATCCAGATGAGTTAAGTGTATGTAACTGTCCCCCAAGATGAAATGTAATTGTTATGTATCACAAACATGTAGTGATAAATTTTTTAAGTTCCCTTTTAACTATTTCAGGGGATATTATTTTTAAGCCTAAATTTAAGCCTTATGAATGAATGCATTAAACATGGAACTAATTCTGATAGGGAAAAATTAGCACATTGGAAATGGTGAAGCAAATTAAGGGACATCACCCGTGTCATACAAGCCTCATAAAGGCTGTGCAGCACTGTAAGAAAGTGCTTCTAACATTCTTTTAAATAAAATAGTAGCATACCTGATTATGTACAAATAAAGGTATGGTTATAAGAAATCCTAGAAAGGAATGTGTAAATGTGGCAACAGTGAAGTTCTGGATAACTTCACCCTCCTACTGCTCAAACTTGCTGTACTATTTCTGTTACTCAGATTCTCTAAGACAGATAGAAGGTGTGGAGCAGCCTGAATCCTGAGCATGCCCCCCACCCCGTAACCCAGAACAGCCTCAAGCGTGTCACAAAAGGAAGCATCTACACACAGCACAGGAGGAATTTACTCTCACAAGCTAATGGCTGTGGACTTATTTTTGAGGACCAGCATAACCTAGCCAATCCTCAGAGTAGAAAAATCATTACTGTCTAGCATGTTGTATGAAATGCTGAGTAGGATTATCATATTCATTCTGTGTGCTCACTAGAACCAAAAGGATTTAAGTAGCAGTTGTGATGCCCCACAGATAAGGAGCCAGTTGGTATCCTGGACATGTACTGAGGTTGCCAGTTCATCTTGGTGTGGGTCAGAGGACTGACCATCAGACTAATTGCCTTTAAGGTGTTCAGTTTGTTTCCATATGAAACAGATGTTGGGTATTTTCTATAGTTACACCACTGATGTTTAAATCACCTATTTGATCTCATTAGCCACTTGTAATTCTTGAGTATTTGGAGAGAAAGTATATTTTATGGAGTTCTTCAAACTGCAGCTTCCCTGGGACAGAGGGGCGCCCTTAACCCATCCTCATGGGAGGTGCTGTAGGCACTATTTGCTCATTGTTTTCATTTTCTAGAATAAAATTATATCCATTTTCCTTTTTTAAAATTAAAAAAAAAAACATAAATGAGCTGCGAGTATTTAGAAAAATACCTGGACCACTATTAATATTCTGACTTCACATATCTATAACCATCATTTTATGAGTTACCATTGACAGTATAGATCTCATATTTATTAATGCAGAATACAGGTGAAAAGCATATCATTTTCAGAAGTATATTATCAGAAGCATATACTGAATACAATAATCCTAAATCAGTTATACATAAAACCTAAACTATTTTTAAAACAAACTGAGGGGAAATAATTGACAGTTTTATAACATTTATTCTGTACTTAGCCTGTTTACATCGGTTATGTAGATTTTAATGCCTCCCTTTAAATCCGTATGAGTCTCATTTTTACTTTAAACTGTGTGTGCTTCTGCAGGTAGGTTCAGTGGTGGCTGTGGGCTGGATCCGCTCCCGGAAGGCTGTGGACTGGCGCCTCTTCCGGAATATCTTTGTGGCTTGGTTTGTGACTGTCCCAGTGGCCGGGCTATTCAGTGCTGCTATCATGGCTCTCCTCATGTATGGGATCCTTCCATACGTGTGACTTGCCTTCTTCCAACCAGTAAACTGCTGAAGGGACAGTCCATGTGGGTATGGAAGACATGCTCCCCGTGTCACATGCACACAGGCTGTCCCCAGCCACCTCTCCATATCCCCATCAGACGGTTCCACACCACACCGCTCACCAGGCTGCAGTGCTGCATCCTCCAGAGCCGACTTAACTACTGTACATAGTAATGTGTATTAAACTGGTATTGTGGTGATACAGGTGGTGCAGTTACTTATATATTAAATATACATTGTATACATAGAATAGGTAGCATTTCAAACATATTAAAAATGGGAGTGGAGATTATTGCCTAGAATTCAGTATTAATAAATCATGTACATAATGATTTAAGTGGCAAATGTTAAGAAATTTACAAAGGAAAGGTTTTTTTCCAAGTATCTTCCCCTTTTAATATACTATACGATAAGTCAGATCACAACACAAACTTGGGCAAATGTATGCAGGCGCAACTGATAATCCTGGGACGAGGTCACAAGTGCTTTCACTGAGAATGTGTTCATGTGCTATGTATCAATTATTGTTTAAATATCATAATTGCTTTTGTAAATACAGTACTTAAAATGGTAATTTTTTAATGGTGTGCTTCCCTTACACTTTTTAGAGCAGAGAATTTTGGAAAGTACCAAAGAAGCAGGGGAATGGTTTGCCAGTATTATGTTTCCCTTTGTCTGCCTCCCTTCTCATGCTTATGTCCACTGCCTGCAATGGCAGAGACCAACCAGGCTGCAGCTCACACCAGAGCAGGATGTGTAATTGAGCACCAGCCTTTCGTCATATCTGTGTTGCGCTTGAGTCCTCCCGCCCCACAGCAGCACCACTGCTGCCACATACCAGGTCCTCCTCAGCCCCGAGTGGCCTTTCATTTTCACCAGCATGGAGAATGTACATGTAAGGACGTGTCACTAAGCACTACATATCAAGTCCAGTTCAAGTTTCCACCCATTCTCCCCTGCAGCCTGAAACACAGAATTCCTGTCTCAGACATTAAGGCCAATGAGGCTTTTGATGTGCTTGATATTTTAGAAATCTGGGAGCTCAGGGAGCTGAGATATTGGAGGGTTTCCTTGAGGCCTTTACATCCTGACACTCTCTTATAGTCTACTGGATTGTCTTCTCTTTTGATAGTAAGAGGGAAGAAGTCTGACTAATGTTAGAGCCTGAAACTATGGAAATGCTGCTAAAATTTTTATATTGACAAACATTTTCTCGGTACTTCATTGTGATTTTTCATTAATTAACCACATTAAATTTATAATAAAAAATGCCCCTCAAAAGTTTGCCTCTGAAGTCTTTTTCTAAATATCTTAATGTTTTTCTTTCAGTTTCCACAAAAATGAAAGTCATAGGGAAATGCAAATAAAAACCACACTGAGTCTGTAGTTTAACCCTAGTTAGAATGGCTCTCATCAAGAATACAAAAACAGTAAATGCTGGCGAGGATGCTGGGAAAAGGAACCCTTCTACACTGCTGGTGGGAATGTAGATTAGTGCAGCCACCATGGAAACTAGGATGGAGGCTCCTAAAAACCTAAAGATAGTGCCACCATTTGACCCAGCTAAACCACTCCTTGATATATACCCAAAGCAATTAAAGTCAGCATATTACAGATACCTGCATACTGTGGCACAATTCACAATGGGCAAGAAGATATGAAGTACCCTAAGCCCCTCAGTGGGCTCATGGATAAAGAAAATGTACAATCACACAATGGAGTATTGTTCAGCCACATGATTGAAATTCTGTCATTTGCAAGAAAATGGATAGATTTAGAGATCATGCTGAGTGAAATAAGCCAGATTTAGAAAGACAAATACCTATTCTCCCTAGTATGTGGAATCTGAAAACAATGACAAGAAAGTAGAAGGGAGACTACTGACAGACAAGAGGCAGGGAAGAGGGAGGGCCTGGGTAAGGATGAGTCACAGGGGGACTATGAGCAAAAATACACATTGAAACCACCCTAAAAATGTAAACTAGGGGGAAGGGGTTGAAAATGAGCAAAGTATGTTGTGTGCTTGTACAAATCTGCCAAAATGAAACCTATTCATCTGTATAGCCAATGAAGAGTGGAAATGAAAACTATAGAATTTGGCCACGTACAGTTTTCAAATACCTTTTATTAGTTTTTGTATTCCACTGTATTTTACTATCATTACATAGTTGTACAGAAAATACACATGAACAAGAAAAGGATGAAAACTGCCCACCAGCCCCTTTCCAGAAACCCCCTGGGGAACACACACCCTTCCATCAGAGAGCTGTCCTTCGAGGTTCTGTCCCACGTCAGGACCTCACGTTTCTGGATAAGACCCTGCAGGCACGTATGACCCTGTCTGTTCCCTGTTTTGCTCCAGGAGGAAGAGAGAACTCATTAAATCTGCAACAGTGGTCAGAAGCCACCCTTCCTCCAGAACTAGGAAGGTACAGGATGAGCAACACTGGCCAGGTGCAGAGAATCCCCACCCAAAAAGAAATCTCAAATCTCCGTTTTTAAAATGGCAGTTTGGGCCTTTCATTTCCCTGCTTCAGAAAAAGATTCATGAAAAAGAATATTCTCTTCCCAAAGTTCATTTACAAGAAAAATAACCACACAACATAGTGCAAATATTGTGCAGCTCAAAGTCTGCTGGAGCCAGGAAGCATTTCCATCCTAGGAGTGGTAGGCCAGCCCACAAGGGGTGGCAGAGGCTGGGTCCCAGGCAGGATCACAAGTGCCTCACCTTGCCACACAGGTGGTGTCTGAACAGGAGCCTCACCCCGCCCCCCGCCCCCCAGTTCTCTATGTCTGGCAAACGGGTGGCCACCGGGCAGCTGAGCCCCTAGAGGCAGAAAAAAGTCCACACCACCCTGGACTCATCTGCTCGAGGATGGGGTCCCAGGCCACCACCCACAGTTCACCCCAGCATGTTCCCCAGTGTTCTGTCGCCTCCCCATTTAGCCATGTGAACCCTGCTCAGATGGAGAGCACTCAGCACCACTCCCAGGCCTTCACAGTGGGAGCGCCTGAGCTGGGGTGCTGTGGGAGCTCAGCTCCTCAACCACCCAGTGATGCCATCTTCTGCTCTTCCCGAGGCTTTGAGCTTTTGAGCAACTATCTATATGCATTTATTCATTTTCACCAGGGCTTTTTTAAAAATAAGGCTTCCCCACTTCCCCTTAAGTGACAGAATTATTAAGCGGCAGAATTCTCAAGAAAAATTTAAAACCGCCCCTTAGTTCAGAAAGTGATGAATGTAAAGATGGATGGCATCAGGATTTTATTCAATTATACAGGAAGGCCAGAGAAAGTTACTTTAAGGGGGTTATGCCATGTTTTGCTGAGTCCTACAGCAAGGTTCCATTGAGATTCTGTTTACCCATGAGAGGCCACGCTTGCCTGTTACACACGTCGTGCTCCCAGGACAGCTCCTGGGGTGGGCAGAACTGGCCTCTGATTTCAGGTCCTGCAAAAATGACCCCAGGCAACTAACCTGTCAGCTCCATTTTCACAAATGTGGACAGTGAGACCATCTCACAGGATTGTGAGGATTTAATGGAGAACAGTGTGTGTGGAAAAGGACTGTCCCAGAGCCTGGCCCAGAATGGCTTTCAGAAATTTCCCTGTGGAGGAAGCATTTATTCACTACCTCAGTATCTGTCTTTGTTAGAGAGAGGGCTTTGCTTTGTTGCCTTGGAAGGCTTGAACTGGGCTCAAGTGATCCTCCCAACTCAGCCTCCTGAGCAGCTGTGGGACCACGGGTACATACCACTGCACCTGGCTGCACCTCCCTTCAGGAGGCCTGCCCTGGGGAATGCATTAAATCAAGTGAAGAAAAGGAATAAAAAATAAACCAGAGTGCCATAAAAGATAAACTTGAGGCATTTATAGGTCAACAGATGGGCCTCCAAGACCATGAAATGAATTGAACACACATTTAAATATCCCATTATTTCTCTGGTGAGGACCAAAATGTATAATAGATATTAAGAAATAGGAAGAAAATGTTCAAATAGGAACAGGAACAAAGGAGAGGAAAAGGAAGGAAGGGACAAGAAAAAAACAGAAGGAAAAAAATGGAAACAAAGCTTTTAAAAATGAGTGGAAAAAGGGATGAAGGGAGAGGAGGAAATGGGGAAAAAAGAAGAATCAAGATAAATTAAGGTACAAAGTCCCTATGATGAATGTGAGCAGGATGTATATCTAAAGTGTAAAGAAAATTAATTTTTTAAAAATCCAGAGCTGACCAAGACAAAACAGCTTGACACTGAAAAAAACTGGAGAGTGGGTCACCTGTCTGCTTGATGGAAAAAACTGGTGAGCCTTATAGAATACGGTCATCAACAGGAAATGGAGCCTTGCTCCTGAATAAATTGTCACCCTCTTCAATATTTTCAGTATCATCTTTTATTACTTAAAAAATAATATGGGCCGGGGATGTAGCTCAGTGGTACTGCGGTACTGCTGCCTGCCTCACAAGCGCAAGGTCACAAGTTCGATCCCCAGTACCAATAATAATAATAATAATACAACCCCAAAGCATCTTATAAAAAAAAAAAAGTAAACTATATTCCATCATCCCACCACCATCCTTTTTTGAAGCAGTTTCCTTTTCCTTACTTTACTGGGCCTTTGACACACCCGGAGTTGGCCAGCACTGGGGACACTGAGGCAAAGAATGAGAGAATTCAGGCAGCTGCGTGGTAACGGAGGGGCAGATGCCAGGCTTCCTGCCCATCTGCTCTGTCCCTTCCCGTCCTTGTCCCTTCAGCGGCTGTTTCTGTCCTCACTGAGGTCTCTACAGAGGAGGCTGTGCAGACAGTGCTCTGGTGTAAGCACCCTGACCACCGGCCACGTTGCTGCCTCTGTTCCTCCTAGGGCCTGGAGAGGTAAAGGAGGGCACGGCACTTCTGTATTGCTGCTCAGCTTTCTGTACACCCAGAGCTGCTCCAAGAAATCAGTTTTTTAACTATATCTTTATACGTAAAGACTTTCTGTCAGTACCAAAAAAATTTTTAAAAGGAAAGATTTTTTAAATTTCAAGACAGGATTACAGTAGGCCTGGGAGGAAGGTCCAGAGAAGGGACACCGGAACAGGTGACTAAGAACTGAGAAGGTAGTCTAGGAAGGGGGGGCGCTTACTTGGCCTGTTTCTATACAGGAAACTTGAGGAATCAGAGAGAATTTTAAGTAAAGTTTCACACTCAAGGAGGACAACGACCAAAATCTACTTAAACAGCAAAGAGATTTTGGTCACAGTAGAGTGGAGAATTTCCTTGCCTTTCCCAAGACTTGGCATTTAGAGATTAAGGCAAAGCCTGAATTTATTGATTTCAAACTCTGTGTGGGTAAGGGAGGGGCAGGGAGCCAGAAAGAAAATGGACTGAAGGACCCTAAGTGCAGAAAGCTCTCCAGAGAGGACTGCCGGCGTCTCTGGCTGCGGCTACCACAGCGGCACCTAGTGGGATCAAGTTTAATTGCAATTACGACTGTTTTGGGGGCAAGCCCTTTGATATAACAGCAGAGAAATCATCTCACAAAATGTTAATTTTATCATAATTCAGAGTTCCAAGAAATGCCAGGAATTACTGTACTTCTCTGATGCTCACAGAGAACTATAACTGTATGCAGAGATCCCTTTGCCTGGCGGCTAACACACATTGACTCAGCAAACACCCAGAGTGCCAACCACAGGCTGAGCACTCACCTGGCCACTGGAGGAAGACACAACCACAGGCCTAAGGACTGGAAAGAACGTGCTGCACCAAGCTGCATTGCCCTGAGGCCACCATCAAGGCACAGAAGGATGCCGGGAAGGGCTGCTGAGTGGCTTGGGGAGGTCGGGGCAGAATGCAGAGAAAAGGCAGGAACGTGACTGAGGCACCGAGGGCGAAGCGGCCAGGTTCAGTTTGGGAAACGGTAGGTTCTGGAAGCTGCCAAGTATCCAGGGAGACAGGCAGTTTGAAATAAAGGCTGTGTGTTTCGGAGGGAGTTCTCAGGTAGAGACAAGCCTTGGAGGTCATGCTGTTCAAAGTGCAGGTGTGTGAGAAGCATCAGAGAGCTATGTCAAAGTATACACACCACTCACCTGGCTCCCTCCCTTGGGAGACAGCCACCTGTCTGGGGGAAGCCAGGGACTGGCCATGGCCCCAAGCACACCCATGAACACTATGCCCTGTGCTCCATGCCGGACCACATGCAGCATCTGCTCTCAGCCCTCCAGCACTCTGCTCGCTCCCTCAGAGGAAAGGAGTGGATCTGCCTGGGCATCTGGATGCACACTGCTCAGAGCACAGCATTCTCCTCGCTCTGCCATCCTGCCTAGGCAGCAGATGGGGAGTCCGTCCATCCAGCCCAGCACTGCTTCCAACCGCACCCTGAGCCAGAGTGCCAGTGGCCTCATACACTGACAACCTTGTCCCAATTCATCATGCATTTATAACCAGGGTCTCCTCAGACCACCCTTCACTGTGAGAAGGCCCCCGTGGTGTACTGGAAACTCTGTGTAAGGCACACGGAATCTGCAAAAGCTCCTCACACAAACACAACACACATATACTAAGAACCAGGTACAGTCACAGAAAGTGGCCTGTACTCCCAGACAGTGTCTCAAAAAACCCAAAATAAACAGGAGAGAGGTTATGGTTAGAACTGCATGCTAACCTCCAAATGGGGGCAGAAGAAAGGGGGACTGGTTGCATGGAGAACAAATGGAGGAAACGGAATCTGGAGCACCAGAAACACACACTACAAGGTGAAGGCAGACCTACACGAGCAGGAGACGCATCTGTGTGCAGGCGCCAACACTCAAGAGTAACACAGAAGTGCCTCTAGCTTGGCCCCAGACCCCTTCTTACTGAAGGCTCTAGAATCTGAGGCTCAGACAAGTCAGCAGTGAGCTTCCAAGGTCAGAGATTTGGCCATAAAAGGAAACCTGGAACACTTACCACCCTCCTCGCCACTTGAGCAGATACTCACATATGACGATGGCTCATCTTCCTTGTTACCGCAAAGGCAATGAATATGCACAGTATCATGTATGGACTGAAATCTCTTGCAACAAAATTTTAAAAGCTTGTGCTAGGGTGGGGCAAATAGTTCAGTGGGAAAGCTTACCCTACACAAGGCCCTGGATTCGACTCCCAGCACACAGAAGCACCAGCACAGAAAACCTCATGCCTATAACTGTCTTCACAAAGACGACACAGACGTGCCAGCTTTCTAGGGGCAGGAAGCAGGTGTAGGGGGTGTTTCCTGTGTTGGCCGAGACGTTCAGACTCCCTGTCCTGGACAGCCCGGAGCTCCAACAGCACCATCTGACTCGCTGCCTGCAGAGCTGCCTGCCACAGGCCCTCTGCCCAACCCAGTGACACTCCAGTGGAGGTATTCCTCCTAATAATATAATAAATTTACTTTAGGACTGGAAACAAAAGGTGAAAATTACTTACAATTCCACCAATATTAACATGTTGGAGCATTTTTCTCCTACATTTGCATATACATTTTAAAAAATAAGATTGTGATTTTTTTTCCTCTGCTTTTTCTATTTGCCATTCTATTATGCACATTTCTTCATGTTTTCTTAAGAATTCTGATTTGTAATGAGTATTGTTCCATTTAGTAAGTACACCACTGCCCTACTGGCACACTTCTGGGCGGCTACCAATCTTTCACTATTACAAAGAGAAGCTACACACAAACCTTGGCACATCTCCGATGATTTCAAGGTAAACTCCTGGGCATGGAAGCACTGAATCAGAGAGCTCACTGACATTAAACACCTATCTATCAAAATGTTAGTTTTCTGCTCCAGGTGCCAAACTCATAGGCTATGTTAAGTTATCTTGAGAGTAAGACTCAAAAAGCATGACTGAGCAGTATGCTGAATGAACTGATTTTGAGCATGAGTCAAAGGGATGAGTGGCCACAAGACACTCAAAGCTAAGAAGTGGCTGTCTCAGAGAGAGCTGGGGAGAATGGGGTTGGGGAGCCACACGTGAGCAGTGCGTGGTGGTGCTTCATGGAGGACACAGGATCCACGAGCAACCATGTAAAGTGCCTTGCGCTGGGATGCCCCAAGACGAGGTTTCTTTCCAGACTCCTGACTCCAAAATGTTCACAATTCAATAGATTATTTCACATAAAGTGACCAGCATGGGGCTTACACACAGTGACTCTCAATGCTGAGGTACTCAGCACATACAGCTAGCCAGTTCATTAAAATCAGTACATGTGGCTACATTTATATTTGGATTACTGTATTAATATAAAGTTGGCTCTTTCAGCTCTGCAATATGAATGAAAGCATTTGAAAGAATAAGCATAAGGGGAAAAACTACAAATGCATAGTAATCCCCCTCTCATCTAATCTAGGCCACAAAGAACAACCAATCCCAACAGATAAATCACTAAGATTAAACAATGAAGATTGTACCTCCTTGCACATCTTATGCTGTCTGCATTTTCATCTTAGCCTTGACCACACTGTAGAGAACTGCCTAGAACAGGAAAGCACAGCTTGGCTGGCTGCAACTCACTCACAGGATGAGTCTTCGGTGCTGCAGCACAGTGACGTGCCCAGCACCCGGCCCACTCACACCACAGACACAGGCTAACTGGACCCAACACACGTTCACTCCTTTCCTGTTTTACTTCACCTCTTGTAATGGCACAATCCACAAAGATGGTATCAAAGAAAATAAAATTATATCTCGTGGTTGGTATCATACTCTCCAACATGAAAGCCAGAGAGTCTTTGGTGGTGGTAAGGAATATGCTGCACTAACCTTTTTCAGAAAGCAAATATACCTAGTTGTCTGTTTGGAAATTGAGTGAGCAATCTGAACAGGCAAATATGAACTCTATATGATCAGCAAACATATGAGAAGAGTTCTCACAGCTATTAGGGAAACGCATATCAAAATAATAACTTTCTACCTGTAAAACTTTGAAAGTCTGGTAACATTCAGTGTTACTGAAGACAAAGGGAAAGGGTACTCAATATAAAAATACAATAGAAATATAGAAACATTTATATTCTTTAGTAGAAATATAAATTGGTACAAAATTCTTGAAGAGCAAATTTGTGTTATAGGCATATGATGTACCATTCAGAAATTTCATGTCTAGAAACCCATCTTATGTGACCACAAGGTCTACTATGACAGGCATGAGCTATGTGTAGCTACCTAAATTAAATGTAACATTCAGTTGCTCTGCTGCCCTGCTGCACTTTAAGTGCTCGACAGTGCTATGTGGCTACCCTATCACACAGGACAGGGCAGATTTAGATCGCTCACACAAAGTTCTAGCTGGAAGTGCTGCTGTGAAAATATCCACAAAAATGGATAACACTCAATGCTGCACTGGTTATAAAACAAAAAAGAATACAGTGAAAAGAAGAATTGTTAAATAGTCACATTTATACTAAAGCATGTAAAAAATATACGCAGATATATGAACAAACAGAAAGAGAACTCCAACGTTAATACATGGCAACCACAAGATGGGCTGTAACATTTTATATATAAATAGCTTATTTACGAAATCTCTAATGATACTAAACATATCTGCAAGGATACATATCAACCTGTTAGTGCCAGTGAAAGGGGACTGGAAAGAAAAACTGGGGATTTTCATTTTTATTTAATTTGCTCTTAAATGCGTATATTACTTGTGTATTACAAAAGAGATTTTCAAAAGTTCTACTCTTAAAAAGATGACTTTAGGAATCAGCCCGCTGCAGACAGGCAGGTCTGCAGACGCCATACCAAGGTCGCGAGTCGCACAGAACACACCGAATTAGCTCGCACCCCGGCAGCAATCCACTGGACCACCCCCACCCCCACCTCCACTCCTCTGGCCTCTTCTCTGTACAGCCACCTGGTTCCACACTACAGAGATGCAGAGGACACCGGACCACCAGACCATGGCATTGGGTAAGTTGGAGTCATCTTCACCTCCCATCAGGACCCCGACTATCTTCAGGGGAAGGGCAGCTGGAACCTGCAATACGACTCTGCAGAGTTCAACCCTACAGGAGGACAGGGAGCTCAACTTGGGACTTGCAGCAAGAAATCTGCCTGAATCTCATGGGTCTGCAATGAGCTTGCTGAGACTCATTGATTTGTATCTACACACTGCAACCCATGTTGTCTATTGTGACAGCAGAAACATACCCTGAAAGAGGCCCTTCATCTTCATTGTTATTTTTTATTCCCAAAATTAGTAGTATTAGTTTGGGGTTTTTTCTCTTTTCTTTTGCTCCTCTTATCTTTAATTTTTTTTCCTAGTCTTTGCAAATATTGGTTTTTTCTCTTTTTCTTTTCTTCCTTCTTTTCTCTTTCCTTTCTCTCTTACACTCACTCTCTTGCTCTCCTACATTGTTCATCTTCCCTTTTTGTCCCTGTTTTGGTCCTCATTCAGAGTTCTTCTTTATTTTCCTATTATTCTCTTTTTCCTTCTCACCTGTGTCCTCTGACCACACTACTAACCTTCCCCTATCCTTCTTCCCATCTGTCC
>NW_004624780.1:857685-906142 GCF_000247695.1 Heterocephalus glaber
ATTCCACTATAGCACAGAGACCAATACATTAAAAGGTCATGAAAAAGTGGCGTGGGACATGCAGGGCGCAATGTACAAACGGGGGGGGGGGGTGTCAGGTTGTTTTCTTTAACATGACGCTACATGGTCACTGAGGAACACGCTTAAATTAACACTGTAGAATTCAACTGAATGTGGCACAAACATGACAACTTCCAGGCCTGCCTTCAAGAACCACCTGGAGGATGGACTTGCAATCTCTAGATTTTAGTGTGAGGAGGATTACAAGTCTTTGGAAGAATAAAAAGTTCACACTTTTAAAATTTCACAGAATTTTAAGGCCAAAACATAGTGGGTTCATTTCTCTTCACTTGCAGGAATAAATCTGAGGTTTTACTCAAAACCACACTAAGCTTCCAGTTCAAATCCCAACCCAACCTTGTGACCTCCGGCGTTGAAGTTCTTCCCATCAATTAAAGCTGACAGGGTCAGTTTGACTCCTAGGGAGAAGAAATATCACAATCATTCACGGCCAGTATTATAACCAATTTAAACTTTCTAGAAATCATGGACAGAGTTGACAGCATGGATTACAGCTGAGTATAAGTGGCACTAAACTGGCACAGTATTCATCTATGATCGTCTGATCCACAACGTAAAGCATGAGCATGGCAAACCACATTTGGAGTTTCAGCGTTACAAACAAAAATGAGCAAATGCAAAGGCCAAAGTGACCAAGCTATAGGTAAAAATACATAAATATTCTCTAAGTTTTCAATTTGACTTTGTCTGAATAATCAAATGAAATAAAACAGCCTGAACCAAGCTATGGTGACAGCAGCTGTTCCATAGGTTACTCATTATTTCTCTATCACCTCCTACCCTGTGTTTTCATTTACATACCTGGTCGAAGGGTCTGAGTATAACCCAGTCCAATCAGGCTGGCATTATTTACTTTAGCCTAAGATTAAGAGATGGAACAGAAACAGAAAGCAATCAATTCCATTATATTGAAATCCAATACAACCACCACTTCAGGGATTAGGTTTCCAATACCTTAGGCCCAATCTAGAATTGCTGAAAGTGAAAAATTAAATAACAGGATAATCTTTTAAGAGGTCAACAAGAAGGTAGGAATAATGGGGACCCTGAGTCTATATGCTTAAAGGGCTAAAACAAAATTTTTACACACACTGCAGGCAAACAGTTCTGCATACTGAATCCTCTGAGATGCCAATTTACAACCTCTGACAGTGGTGAGAGCATGAACTCTTGTGACAGAAAAACAGATGTGGCTTCAAATCTTGGCACTGCCACATGCTATGATCTTGCCGTTTCTAGGCCTGTCTGCTCATCTGTGTATCAGGAATAAGGTCACACTGCTCAGCACACAAAGCAGTTGTCAAGGTTAAATGAGACACTACACTTGAAGCTTTAGCAGAATACCTGAAATCCAAGAGCTCACTTACAGCTTATTATTAGTAAGAATTACTAACAGTAATCTAATCCCATAAATTCACAGATGAGAAAACAGAGGCCAAAGAGATCAAATTACTTCAGAAGGCCAGACAACAGGCAAGTTAAGAGAGGCCAGGACTAGACCCTATATTTTCTGACTTGAGGCATAATAATTTCTT
This sequence comes from Heterocephalus glaber, assembly GCF_000247695.1. The sequence continues at coordinate 859,302 of NW_004624780.1, forward strand.
CACTACACAGTGAGCTGCTCACTAAAATCAATAAGAAACATGCAAACTACACCCTATCACAACACTCAGCTACAACTCGGGCAAAAACAATAGCAGATCCAATCTGGCAGCACACTCTTACAGACAGAGAGGTTCTACAATCCAGCTTGTATTTAGCAGCAATGCCAAAACGGGTGTTGTTGCTGCCAGCCGTCCATGCAAGGTTTATTGATGTTTCGATCTTTTCATTAACTTTCTGGTAGATAGAACCTCCAAATTCAGTGCCATCGTTCCTGTTTTCATAACACAAGAAAAAGTCATATTCATTTGTACCACTGTTAGGATATGGAAACAAATTCTAAGACTATCTAAATATAGGTCTCATTTTCTAACTAAAAATTTCAGCAAATTTGCAGCATAAAGACTAATAAACAAGTAATTTAATCCAGTTTTGTGATTTATAATCACCGAATTAACCAAACTAAAACAGTAAAACTTGATTGATTTGCTCAGCTCTTTCACATAAAGCAAATTTCTTTTTTTTTTTTTGGCAATAAGAATTAAATCTAGGACCTTGACACTAAATTACATCCCCAGCCCTTGTTTGTTTTAATTTTGAGATAAAGTCAAACTAAGTCACTAAGTTGACCAGACTGGGCTCAAATTTGCAATTTTCCTGCCTCAGCCTCCCAGAGTGCAGGGATTACAGGGATGGGCAACCACACCAAGCCACATAAGGTAGATTTCTTATACACAATTCAATTATGCTTATGGACAGAAGCAGCTATCTCCGGTAAATATGATCTACAGATCTACATATGATCGCTGGGATTTTCACAGAATATAGAAACTTCAGAGTCCAAAGATTATGAAAAAAAAAGTATAGGAATAAAGCTAATTCTGGATTTATTTTAAAACACAATCCTAAAATATCTAGGGGCATTGTTCCAGAGAAGCACCTAAATGACAATTTTCATGATTTCCCAAATAACAGTTTCATCAATGTCCATGCCTCTGTCTAGAATATACCACTGTGTTTTAGCTACCATTTATAAATTAGTTTCTAGTGAAGAACAATCTGCAGAACTTCAAAAACACAGGGCCCGCCTTTTGCTTTTACTTCCTGGTGCGATAGCACTGTCCAGGAGGCCAAGGCATAAAACATAATTGAAAAATTCAGATTCATTCAGTCAAATGATGCTACCTACATAAGTGAATCCCAGAACTCCTCTCAGGGCTCTTATAACTTCTGACTACAAGAGGAGTAGCAGGGTTCTGACCAAGGACACCTGAACATCTTACAGGACTCCTGAGGATGGTCCAGAGTGCTGATGTCAATTGGATGGTTATTAGTAATCCAGACTTGCTTCTGGATACTGCCCAGATGAGTATTATACTAGACAAGGCAGAAGGTCTCCAAGAGATCCTTTACCAAAGAGGGTGCTCCATGCCATGCTCAGGGAGCCTCCTTCCCAGAGGTTCTCCTACAGAGCCTAGAACTCCTTCAAGCTCAGGGACAGGCCAAAAGGCCAGTAACCACCCACAGCACAACAATGTGCACTGAGCAGACGGCCTTTTGGCAGTGTTTCACTGACTCTAAAGACTGCACAGCAAGGATGGGCACCAAACATGCTGAAAAACTACCATTTTGGGGAATGGCACTAGTACTAATGAAGGAATCAATTGTAGACACTCACACATGAGTGTGCAGCTGAAAGTCTGAAGCCTTGTAACCCAGAGCGAAATTATTCTGAGATAGTTTGGATTTGGCTGTGTCAAAACTCATCTGATAGCCAGCAAGCCAACCTTCAAAGGCCAACACAGCCCAACCATAGATGGTTGGTCCAGAAAAATCTATGTCAACATTACTGCCAAGACTGAAACAATCCCGTTTATAGGAGGCCTTCAATTTCCCACTCTTCTTTCTGTAAAAACAAAATCAATACAATGAAACATCAGTTTCTACTACTGTTCAAAAATCTTTAGAGTAAGACCCTCTCTCTCCCAATGTAAAAATTGTTTTGGTAGATGGCATACATGTGGTAAAAATGTTTCAAATTATTTTTGTTAAGGTTAGAAAGGCAGACACTAGTATTTTCTATTTCCCATTACAAAATCAAATTAATAGCTCACTTGATATTTAACTTCATAAAAGTATGAACAAAAATACAAGAGAGAGACAGGCTGGTTACAAGAACTAAACTTAGATTAAAAAGAAGTACTCTGAATGTTTTCATCACAAAAAAAAGATAGATGTTTGAGAAAATATGCTTACCCTGATTTGAACATTATATAATGTGTACATGTATCAAAACACTACCTGATACCCCATAAATTTATTATTCTGTCAATTAAAAATATATAAAATATTATGATTAAGATATTTCACTGTGAAATACTGTAATCTGAAAATATATGCATACAGACATTTGAGAAGTCAAATCTCCTTAAATGTCAAATGCCACAAAAAGTAACATCCAAAACCCAGAATTAACCTATCATAGAAAGAAGTGTATTTCTTAAAAAAAAAAATGCTAAATACCCCAAATCACTTCTTAATAGTCCTTGTCCTATTGAGACTCTTATATTTATCCTAATGATAACTAAAGCACGTGGTAGGAAGGACACACCTGTTACAGCTAAGAAGAAATTCCACTTTGTAGTTATCTAGCATCTTGTCCTTCAGCTAGCAGGACCCCATCTTAGGCAGACAGAAAATGGCACAATCCTCACTTTTCACATGAGGAACTTGAGCCAAGATGTTGGGTGACTGACAGAAGCTATGAAATCAAGTTTTAAAGCCAGCAGATTACATTCCTAAGAAATCAACTGAGCAGAAAACCATGTTTTTCAATCCTTAGAATAGCTAAGAAATATCTGTAGTCTCAGACTTGCCTAGCTCCCGAACTTTTTCTTCAACAAGCCTCTTTGGAATAAATTTGGAAGTTTTTGTTCACTTGTTCAATTTTCAAATGGAAATTTTACTCTGCATCAAGGAGGGGTCTTCTTATCATTATTACAAAGCCTCAGGCATCCCAAATAGCAACCTTCTAAGCTCTTCTTTCCTCTAGACTTTCCACTGTAACATCCTATTCTAAAGTTCTAAGGCTCCAACAACAATTCAAAAAATGGGGTTTGGATAATTACCCTGTGTTCGGTACAAATATAGTATCAAGAGTCAGTTTCAAACCTTCCGCCAACTGAAAAACAAAGATTTTAAATTAACAATTAGTAATTTTCAATTCTCTGACTCAAAAAGCCAAATTTAAGTTTCCTCTAACTTCCTCTTCAATAAAAAAGGAAGTTACTAAAGAGAGCCAAACATTAAATTACATAATGAATCACCTGTCACCCTTCCCTTTCTCCTTCCCCCTCACCCCAGACATGATTTTCCCATCAAAAAATAGGTTGAAGGCCAGGGATTTAGCTCAGTAGTTTCGCCGCCTGCCACGCAAGCCCAAGCACAAGGACCTGAATTCAATCCCCAGTACCAAAAACAAAACAAAACAAAACAAAAAATAGGTTAAAATGTATAGACCAGGGCCAAGGATTTAGCTCAGTGGCATTGCGCCTGCCTCACAAGCACAAAGTCCTGAGTTCAATCTCCGGTACCAAAAAAAAAAATTTATAGATCAAATCCTATTAGAGCAAATAATACATAGAACAAAAATAGTAGGATTCCAAAACAACAAAATAATCTTGCTATTTTCTTGAAATTACTGTAATGAGATAACCTGACACTTATCAATCCAATAAATAATTTATTCAGTTTTACCTCTTTATAAATGGCAATGTGTACTTAAACATACTTCAAAAAATAGTGCCCTGTTCACAGTGAACACTTGACAAATGATTCTGCCAATAGATTTTCTCCTTGACAATATTAAAAAGTCTAGAAACATTTTTCTGTGGAGCTAATTTTGCAATAATTACAAAACTAAACTAAATTACTATAACTAGTTTCTTCTACTCAGGAGAGGGTGGGCTGCAGAGCAGAATAAACAGAACTGGCCGGAACGAAGCTATAATTTGATAATTAGAATATTTACAAACAAAGGTTATTTTCTGAAACAAAAGGCATAACTAAAAAGGCCACACAAAGAGGAAAAAACACAGCTATCAATTAGGGTACAAGGTCTCATTCATCTGGTGCTTAGGATTTGTTCATTATTCAATCCGCAAGAAAAACTAAGCCTACAAGTAACTTCTAACACTTTCCCTTACCTTATTCTCCAAAGAGATTTCTGTCCCAAGAGTATTGTCTGTGTTCCATTTCTGGGAGAAGGTAAGTCCATAGTTACAGACTTTGTATTTGGTCTCTAGGTTGCCTGATGCTTTCCCCGTATCAGTGTAAGCATGACCTGAAGTAGAAAATTCCTGGAAAGAAATAAAACATAATTAAAATTAGCTCATCAGATAGAAAGCATTTATTTCAGAAAAGTGTTTAATGCATCAGAAACCAATACAATCTACTTTTTACTACAGTGCTACTCTATCGCAATTTATTTCTGGCTTTCCTGTTTCTAAGCTCTAAATATTTTAACCATTACTTTCCATCACTCTGCTTTTCTAACTGATAATTATTGTTCCATTTATTCTCCAATGGAGCATCTTACATTCTCTCCTTTAAAGAAAAATACATTTACTGAAAAATAAATTCTTTTACTAAAAAAGATAAAAATACTAAATATCAAATATTTTACTTTCATGGCCTAAAAAAATATCAGTTCTCTGTAATATCTTTCAAACCAGTGGCTAATCTAGATATCCTTAAAAATCCAACCTTTGAATAGGGTCAACATTTCATTACTTTCTTACAAAAGTATTTCTGTTGTGGAAAAATACAACTATCATAAAATGTACAATTTTAACAATGTTCAAGGATACAGTAAAGTGGCATTTAATACATTCACACTGTTGTGAAAACATTTCTACCTTTGTCTGCAAAACTATTTGCAAAATTTTCAGCATAAGTAATTTTGATATTTGAAATTATCCATTTTTCACAATAAAATGGAATGCTACAATTTATCCCTTTGTCTTCATTCTCCATCCCATGTGCTTTCTAAAGTGCTTTTACCTAACACCATAAATGCCTTAGTATGTCCCCCTTTCCATGAAGTGCCCTTCAGTCACATGACAGTAAGCAATTAGAAATAGATTTTCTTCTAGGGAGGACCAGGGTCAACATCTGTCACTGACAATCTATGAACTGTCAAGAAGAGAACATGCTGATTGGCCCTGTTTGCCAGAAGCATTTCTGAAATACTGCCAACATAACGCCAGGCTGCCAACCCTGCCTGTAATGTGAGCCCTCACTTTAACAAATATCCTACCCCCAACTCAAGTTCCACAGATGGATGAAGCAACTGTGAAACTATGATCTGTTTATCAACACCACACAGAAAGCCTTCAAAGTGATTATCATGCTGCACATTTGGGGAAGACCTTAGTAAAGAGTGATAAAATGTTAGTCATGTTTTAAGAGTTCACTAATTCTTTAACGTGACAATTGTTTTCTTTTAGTAGCTCCAACTATCCAGTGGTTTTTGTTTGTTTTGTTTTTCAGTTGTTATTGTGGTGGTTGTATTGGGGGGTGGTAATGGGGAACTGAGCTAACAGCCCTTGTATTTTGAGACAGGGTCTCACTAAGTAACTAGGTGCCCAGGCTAGGCTCAAATTTGCAATCCTCCTGTCTCAGCCTCCCACATCTCAGAATACTGGGATTACAGGCATGCACCACCACACCTGGCTTTCAGAGTTTTATTTTTTACTCTATCTTCCACAAATTTGACAAGTACAGTAAATGTAAATCTTAATTTTGGTGTTAGGGAAACTTTATGCACAAAATTAAGGAGATGGACTGGTCCATATGTCTTCCTTGTTATCATTTCTTAATTAGAAATAGCAGATTAAGTCTCAAAGAGAGGGCTAGAGTTGAGTTCCAGACTCACAATTCCTTCAGTTTTTGTCTAATTTCATAATTAGTTCAAATAAATAAAAACTACATTCATAACCATGCATTTAAAATCTATAGCTCTACATTAAATGCTAGTAAAAAACAAAACAAAAAGTTGCTTCTGTTAAGTAGACAGCATATGATAAAAATATACCAAGATATAATCTAAAATAAGGTAGAATGATCAATGAAATTTATCCTAAACCAAGACCAGAGATGCAAAGCAACCATGAAAACAAGCACATAAATAAGCTTTTCCTTACCATCTGAACAGACAAAACCACAGCGGGAGCAGGAAAGGGAGACAAAATTGTAGTTGATGATTTTCACAACACAAATGTAAATTGCACAAATTCTGTAACCTATTCAAAATGCACATCATTCTTCTACTTTAACAGAACCATACATACAATATGTAAGTGAGCATATTACACTACAGAAATCCAGAGAAAGAAATACAGGGACAAAACTAGATTACACAAAGCACAATACAAAATATCATAGGAATTCCACATGTTTTTTGTCCTTCTAATTAGATCTGTATATTCAGAAATAAACCCTGCATGGGTATGAACAGGTATACACCAACAAAAGATGCAGCCAATGAGAAAAAAACAGAAGATGAGGTACAAGAAGAGTTAATCTATTTGCTGGATTTATGGAACAAAAGCTCTGGTTAATGATGCTTTGAAAATACGCCAACACATACTTGACTACAGCTGTAATTTCCAGTAAAGAAGACTGAAATTAAGAGCCCAGTTAAAAACCAAAACTATCTTCTATATGAAGACATTCAGAGATACATTTTATTTCTATATTTTTCTTCAACTACTCATGAAGGGAAAGAATCAATTGCTTTTGTAAAAAAAACAAAATCTATATGAACCTCATAACAGAAATAAAGTTTTTATTCCCCATATATATATTCATCAGAGTTTTATGACTGGGGTCATGGTCAAAAATACATATTCTATATCTTCTAAGAGTAAGATGCAAAATACTATTATGACAAACATAAAAGGTCTCCCAACAAATTAAAACTGATTACCTACAGGCCTAACTGGCTGAGTATGTTCACTGAGATCTGAGAGCAGGACAAAGCTGTGGGGAAGACAGGATAGTGCCAAATGCTGTTTTACATAACCAGATGAACAAGGATTTTGAAACAAGTTGCTGTAAGTATGCTACATCTACTAAAAAATATTAGGTACTCACCACTCCACTACAAGACTTGGTTTTCAGGTCTATTTTGACCATGCCAAACCCTAAATACACACACAAAAAACAAAGTAATGTAAAACATGCAACATTCACTGGTTTTTTCAAGTCAAATCATGAAAATAGTGTACTGTGTGATGGCAAACCTTTTAGAGCTTTCAATGATACAAACAGCCTATGCATGCATGCCATAGGTTTGCCACCATTGGTATATGGTATCTTTCATATGGAAAATAAACGGTATTCTCATGAGATGAGAGTTCATAAGAAAATGAATTATAATGAAGTAAAAACATTAAGTCCCTCAAAATGAACAAAAATACACTTTTAAAATATAAGTTAAACAAGTGAATGAAAAGAATATGCACTATTCTAAGAATAAAATTACTATAGTATATTAGAATACAGTACTAGAAAATATGTGTGTGTGCATATATATGGTTAAAATATACAATTAATATTACTAGCAAGAAAAAAATCAAATGTGTATAATAGAAAAAACTAAAAACCTGATTAAATTTTAAAACCTAAAAATAAATATCTATTCCAGGGCTGGGAATTTAGCTCAGTGGTTTCACTGCTTGCTGCACAAGCGCAAGGACCTGAGTTTGATCCCCGGTACCAAAAAAAATATATATATATATCTATATATATATATATATATATTCCAAATCAGAGAATATATGCTACTACAAAGAAGTCAAAATTTGTATCTTCACTTTTATAAAAACAATATCACCATTTGCAGGGGGAAGAAGTACTTTAATTATCCTCAGGGCTAGCCAAAGGAGGCTTAAATATTACAGGTCTATACTACTTCATATTACAGATTACATTATGTGTATATTAGATATATAAATATATATAGTATGTATAGATGTGTGCATGCATGTATATAACTGCTTTTAATGCTTGTAAGGGACTCTACCTCTAAGAATGAAGTTCAATACCCTGTTAATGTCCCCTTAAAGCCTATGAAGTAGACTAATGTTGACTTACCCTTATTTTACTAACAAATTACCTTATATACTGGAGACATTCAACACTAACCCTTAACCCAAAGTGGAGATGGCATACTTACCATATCCTTTGTTGAAGACATCCTTGGCAGCCTTTCCTAGGTCACAGTAAGTTGGTGTGTTACACATATCTTATAAAGAAAAATGGAGACAGAGGAATAACCATTTAGTGTACATTCACGCATAACTCTCTACTCTTTCATCTTGTGAGGTGCTTTTTTTCCTTCCTTTGAATCACTGCAGTGTAACCCTAATGTAATCATAGTTAAGAGGAGGCACTCTTCTCCTTAAACAGCTTTCCAAAACACTGGAAAATAAAAAGGTTTACCCATGAGATTTCACAGAGATCAACTTTCTGATTATATTTTAAAGAAAAGAAAGTTTTCACAAGTTGAAAATGCTTTGTTAAACTAGACTTCTAAAAAAAAGTAAAGCAAAACTTACCTTACAAAAACCCTGGCTATACAGCCAAAGAACTGTATAAAGCAATAAGGTAAATTTTTTGAGGAACTGTAAAAATATAAGCCATCAAAATCCTCCAGGTTAGTGTTGAGGAAGTAGTAGAGTGGCAGAGTATATGCTTAGTATGTATGAGGCCCAGAGTTCAATACCCAACACCAAAAAAAAAAAAAAAAAAAGGAAAATCTTCAGGGTTAACATTTTGCTGCTCTGAAACTGAATTCTTAAAATAAGTATTAGCATACTCACTGAAATATATTCATGCAGATAATGTCCTCTCTCAAATGTCCTCTTCTCTCAATGTCCTCTTCTTTTTAAAAAGTGTTTTAATTTTACACATGAACCAGAAACAGGACATTTCTACATGCAGTAATCTCCTTACCCTCCCCGCAAAAAGGTAAACCCTGAAGTTAAAGTCTTCAAACATCCAAGGTACCTTAACTTTGCAAACTGCCTATTCAGTATGCTCCGAACTTTTCTACTGCTAATATGATTCTTACATCAAATTCACCACGGGTACCAATAATACCTCTGCCCATTCCTCTGCCCTCTTTGTACAATGGAAGATCTTTCCCTACTGCGGGTTGCTATTCCTCTTGCAGACTCAAAAACCATTTCTAACCAATTAGGGAACCCTCTCAGGCAGTCCCATTAGTATGAATTTACTATCCTGTACCAGAAAACTCCAGCGTACCAGCTAGCCTGTTACAGTTACTAGACTAGACCATCTCAAACTATTTATTGACATGAATAAATTATTTATATCTAATCCAGCTCTTAATCTTGGCTTCTGCTAAAGTTTCGCCCATACCATCACAATTGAAAATATACCCATGATGTACTTAACTGGGAATTGATTTTTAACCTAAACTTTTCAAATAAAACAGACACTATGATACAAAGATAAGATGAAAGAGTACAGTAAAGATAAATGAGTGGTACAGATGTACTAACTTAAACCACAACAAAATGTTGCTCTAAGCTACAGGGTTTTGTAGTTCACTTCCAAAGCAATTGTTTTACAATTCAATCCTCTGTATTCAAATGATCAATTTTGTACTTCATACGTATTCCCTACTCCAATATGCTATTACTCTATGATCACAACTGATGCTGTTGAAATGTTGCCAGAAATCTATAATTTGGGAGTAAATATACAAGTGCAAGTACTACATATTCAAACAAATGTTTACAGCGTTAGTCTGTTTTTTCACACTGACAAGAGAAAACATACTCATGTGCACATCTAGGTCTTAACTACATTTTTAGTATTGTGCTGCTGTTTTTCAAAACAGGACTATATGCTTTTGCAAAAGTCGTCTAGCTGGTTTAATTTACTAACTGACATCGATTCTGCTCAGTTGAAGCTTACTTTTTCAGGCTCCTGATTCTTCTGACACAAAATGCACTGCTGGTATGATCAAGCAAAAATCTAGCAGACAGGGAGACTTCATGTCACTCAGGGTAAAGCTATCCACACGTTTCTATTATCTCTACCAGCGCACTTACAGCTGCAGACACCTACGTTGCACTGAGGCTGCGCCAGGCGCAGACAGGCACAGCGTTAACCAGGCGATCCGCCGGAACCCCCTTTGTTCCCCGCTTCTGCGTCTTAGACTGCACCCCCAGCATCCTCCCTCCGGCCACACCAAGGAGAAGTCTCGCCTGGGGCTGGGCGTCAACTCCTGACAGGATGGGGGGCGGGTCCGGGGCGCGGGTTTGGGGTCCGAGGACTGACTGCCTCTAGAAACCGACCTCCTCCCCGGCCTGACACCGGGAGCGAAGTCCGGTCCCCACTCGTATCACCTACCTCCCGCTGCTCCATCACCTGAGGCGGCGACGCCCTCCCTCCACGCTCCCATGAGCCCACCTCTGCAGGCCCGCTGTTATCCGACGGCCGGCCAGGCCCGTGCCGCACCACTCACCTCCAAACCCCGAGCCCGTCCGGCTCCGCCAGGGTAATGCTGAAGGTCTCCTTCGAGCCAACTCCGTCCGCGCCTGCGCAGCCTCACTCCTCGAAGCGGCGCCTGCGCGCCCCTAACTCCCCCGAGCGCGTCTGCGCCTTTCTGTGGCGCCGCAGTCGCGCCGCGGGTCTGGGTGCGGAGGGTCACGCACGCCGCCAACCGTCGGGCTCCTGTGCCGGCGTGCGCAGGAGGGTCGGGCGCGGGGTGGGGTACATTCAGGAGAGGAGAGTTGCTGTGAGGCTCCGGACCTGCAGCTTCCCTGGGAAGGTCTTGTTCTCGCGGGAACTCTTGGAGGACCCCTAGCTATTGTTGCTGTGGAGGAGCGCTAGGAAGGTGTTCAACTTGGATGTGGGTTTTCTCCGCTAATCGAGGCTGCTGCCTGGCACATCGTGCCCAAACTCCTTCTCTGGTGGAGGTCTTTGTGGGAATTTCGCCAGACTGACTAAAATTCAAGAATGTGAAGCTAGGCCATCACATGTTTCCCCAGATGGTAGGCGATTTATTCAAGATCATGCAGGTAGAAGGAGGTTGTAATTCAAAGGGGAGAAAAAGAAAGAGGAGGGAAAGATCTTTAGAGGAAAATATCAGTAATCAGTGTAGGAGAAATTTGTAGAAAGAGAAAATCACCACTCTGGAATCGCCATAGTAGTAATGGATTCCGGCAAAGTGATGTCTGAGGATGTTCCCCTGGCAAGGACACTGTCAGGTCCAGGAACTCAGCTTCACTGAGCGATCAAACTTCACACTGCCAGGAGCGAAAGACACAGGTGTGATGCCCAGAACACAAAAACACCGTTCTTGTCAGAAGTGTGATTTGTTTCTACTCACAAGGGCACAATCATAAATCCAGATCAAGGGACCTTCTGCAAAACTGCCCAATCTGAAAAAATACTAACTTTGTGAAAGATTAAGAAAAAACCTAGTGCACTGTTCTAGGTAAGGGACAAAGGAAAGACATGACACCAAAGGCAATATGTGATTCTAAATTGGACCCTGAATAAAAATAAAGCAGGTACTGAGGAACATTGCATTAGCATTTTAAGAATGTAAAGTTTTCTGAGGGTGATGTGTCTTGGTTATGCAGCAGTGACAGTGTCTTTTAGGAGATAGATGCTGAAGTATTTAGAAGTGTGTCTACAAATGGTACAGCAAAAAAGAGAAAAAAGACAAAGTGTATCTAGTGAATCAAGGTGGAAGATCTAAGTGTGTCTGAAGGATTCTGGAATCCTTCCAGGGAGTTTTCAAAATAAAAAACCAGGGAGGGAAAAAAATCCTACAAAGTCTGTGGTGATCAGTGTAAAATACAAATGGCTGCTTGAATCAGTAGGCAGATACTGTTATTTGCCTGTCATGTGTTAGGCATTTCAAGTTATTAAGAGATAGATAAATGGTCCTAAGGGACTCATAATGTAAGACTTGGACAAATATCTGCTGAATGAGGCAGAGTATGATAAATGCCATAAACAAAGCATGGCAACCTCATACCCTAAATAAAATGAGATTTAGAGTGAAAAGAAGCTGGATCTGTCTCGGCTCTGTCAACGCTGGTCTTGGCATGACCACCATAACCTCTATGCCTCAGTTTCTACATCTGTGAAACAGAACTAATACCTATCTTAGATGATTGTCTTGGATATTAAATGGTGTATTCATAGCCTATAATTTACCTGGCATATAGAAAAGGTTCATTAATAACAGATGAAGATTAATATGCTACAGGAGCTTCAGAGCTGTACAAGTACAGCCCAAATTTACTCATATGCTTCAATATTACGCATGACCTTGGCCTGTGCTTGGGCTCAGACCTGACTCTCTAGTGCCAAACTTCAAATGAGGACTTGGCCACACTCTTTCCTCTCCTGGTGTCCCCCAGATCTGTCTTTTGAAAGGACCTGACCACACCAGTCTCATGTCACCCTGCTGTCCCCCACACAAAACTAGTGAGCAGTGAACAAAAGCATGCAGGAGAGAGCAGCTGAGAAGGTAGCCCTCCCTGTTCCCAGTCCCTCTGTCCCTCTGTCCCTGCCGGGTTAGCAGGATCCAGATTAACATCACCAGGGCCGGGGATTTAGCTCAGTGGTTCCGTCGCTTGCCCTGCAAGCTCAAGGACCCGAGTTCGATCCCTGATACCAAAAAAAAAACAAAAAACCAAACAGATTAACATCACCATAGCAGGGTGGGCCATCCCCACCTGGGCTTTGGCCAGTCACATTTCCCCACCTGCGGTGTGATTTAAACCCTTCAGACATGTAGAAAGGACTTCCTCCATCCAAATCCTAGGAACATGGCATTCTGCTTCTATAAAACTGATAGAATTTTAGGACTTTAGCACAAGATAGGGACTAAACTGCTTCCTTTAGAAGTGTTGGTGAAGTGCTTGCTGTGTGCTCAGAGCTGGGATGTGAGGAAGCACCCCAGGATGTCAGAGTCCTACAGGACTTCTGCCACCCACTCAGTTCCAGCTAACCTGCTCATCTGCGCACATTGCCTTTTTGAGAGAAAAATCTCAAAGTCAATATTGTTTTACTTTCAGAAATTAAAAGAACAGCTGAGAACAGCAGCTCCACGGTGAAGATTTGGTAATTCACTGACCTCGGGTGCAAGAATAGAAGATTCTGAAGTCAGTGGTGTTATTTAATGGTTTCTTAAAGGAAAATGGCCACTCCTTGTTTTCAGATTCCAGAATTCTGAAGAGGCTTGAGGACCCCTGGCTTCTGTAGCAGTCAATGGCATCTTTGAAAGGAAGGAGGCACAAGCATGGGGTGGGACATCTACTACGAGGCTGCAGAGCACAAGGACACAGTGGGAGTAGCGCCTCACTGACCCTGGAGGAGCCTGGAGGAGGCAAGTCATTCAGAGCAGACACACATTGTGATCACAGACCACAATAAATCCACTTTGAAGGTCTCAACGAAAGGATCATAAATTTGTACAAAGATTTATCTTGAATAACCTCAGTGATTTAAAGTAGAAAAAAATGAAAAACAATCAAAATGCCCAACATTTTGAAGAGTCACTAAATACAATACATCCATGTTTTGGGTTATGGTTCAGCCATGTGTTCTGATAACAGTTGATGATGGGAGAAGAGGCTCAGATGGAAAGAAAGAGGAGGAAGAAACAAAGTGTGTGTATATAGTGTAATTCCAGTTATGGTGCGTGTGCATGTGCACGTGTGTTGTAACTTTAAGGAGAGGGAGCTGAATGTGTTGGTGCAACTCACCTGCAATCTCAGCAGTCTGGGAGGCTGAGGCAGGAGGACTGCAAGTTCAAGCCCAGTCTGGGCAACTTGGCCAGACCCTGTCTCAGAGGTAAAAAGGGCTGGCGATATAGCTCACTGTAACGGCTCTGGGTTCAATCCCCCATTATGAAGGAGAACAGGGGGAAGGGGAGGGGGAGAAGGAAGAAAGAGAAGACAGTGTGCGCCCCTGACGGGGGACAAGGGCTTGGGCAGGAGATGGCAGTGAGCAGTGGCGCCTAATCAAGGCTGGTGATGAGCTAGGGGTTGTCAGTCACGTATGTGCCGAAGGAGTGGGTGCGTGTGTGTGCATGTGTGTGCGTGTGTGTATGTGTGTGCGCACGCACGCGCCCCTGCACAGAGAAGATCTGGGGAATTTTTCCCAAAGTCTGAGGGTATTTTGTTAAGTCAGAGTATATGTCATTTTAAATTTTCTTCTTCGTGCTTTTCTGTATTTTCCAAAATTTCTAAAATTTAGGAACGCGTTTTTCTTGCGTACTTACGAATGCTATTTCTGGACTTGCTTTCACAAGGTGGGGAAGTACCTGGATTTACGAGGAAGGCGATGCTGTTCCGCAGGGATTTCCACCCAAGACAGGCGTGCGGGGCCTCCTGTGGGCTCTCGCCCCTTCGACCGCCAGGGAACGCCAGGAGACAAGGTGAGGCCAAGCGCTTCCCCGCTCCCAGCCGGAAGCCTCGCCTGCGTCTTCGCTTAGGAAGGGCATCGGACCGTGTGTGTGGGGACTCTACCAAGACTAGAGTCCGCCATGGCCTTCCAGAGGGCTCAGGTGTCTGTGGTGTTCTGAGGGGAAGCCTGTCTTCAGTGTTGCCCTGTAGGCACAGAAAGGGGGGCGGGGGCAGGGCATGGATAGAGGTCGCGCGCGCGCGCGCGCGCGCACACACACACACACACACACACACACACACACACACACGCATGTGACGCCTGGCCAGCACAGCCTGCAGCGGGCCCATGACTCTGTTCCAGGAGGGATGATTGGGGAAGATGAAGTTGACTGCTGCTGCAGGTCTGTGTGACCTGGAGCAGCAGCAGAGCTCTCTGTGCTTTTCTCTTTAGACAGTATGTGCAGGTGTGCTGCAAGCATTTCGAAGTCAGGATGGACTGCAGTTGGCAGTGGCCCAGAAAAGCATCTCTCTTGGACCAGAGAGGGCTATTCAAATCCTAGGCCTGTAGCTTACAAGCCCTGTGATCTAAGGCATGTTACTTCACCTCTCTGAGCCTCAGTGTCCCAGTTTTTAAAATGGAAGTCCCCAAAAGTAAACTCCTGGTCAACCAGGGCCCACCAGAAGAGGGCTTCAGCCAAGCTTTTTTTGGCCAAAGTTCTGGGTAGGCGTGGACCACATCGGGGTGAATTCCTGGGGCAGAGTGGCAAAGATTGCAACCAGTGAGTGAGTCAGTCACATCCTGACCCTCAGGAAAGGGAGGTAGGTCTCGGAGAAGACCTGAGGAGAGTGCTCAGCACAAGCTTTCCTCCAGGAGAGCACTGAAGGTGCAGAGCTCATGGGTGGCTACTAAATGTTTAGTATGCTGCTTCAAAGCTGGGCCATGGTGCAAGTATGGAACCCCAACTACTCAGGAGGCTGAAGCAGGAGGATCACAAGTTCAAGGCCAGCCTGGGCAATTTTTCTGAGACCCCGTCTCAACAACTACAAAAGGCTAAGGCTGTTGCTTAATAGTAGAGTGCCTACTTAGCATGCCCAAAACCCTGAGTCTATTCCCCAGTGCCAGAAAAATACAAAACAAACAAACAACAAGAAAAACTTCTTTAGAATTGGCACTTCAGGCAGTTTGGGATTTCTAATGCAATGGGATTCACCCCTTACTTTTGAGAGGGAAAAAACAGACCCAGTTTGGTCTACATCATGGTATCCAGGCCAAAACATGGCAGAATTTGGTCTCTTGCTGGGGAAGAGGCTGCAGACCAGGAAATTCCTCTTTTCGGGCTCCTCCCTGGCACCAGACCAATAGAGTATGCGTGATGTCCACCCCATGCCCCAGGCCACACAAGTTGCTGTGCCGTCTACATTCTTTGCCTCCCTCCATGGCCCTTCTGCCTTTATATTCCATGCTACTCAGTCACAGCTCTGGAGGGGCCACTACCCCAGCCTGGCACCACAGGGCCCAAGGAAGAGCTGACCATCAGCTTACCATTCCCCTCAGGGTCAAAATGCCACCACGATATCGTCAAATCCAAGAGAGGATCTTGAAAAGAACAAATAGGGTTAGCTGTAGATATGCAAAAGGAAGAAAAAATTAAGAGAAGTGAGGCCAATGAGAAAGACTGAGAGATGTGGGTGTAAGAGGAAGGCAATGACTTCATGGAAAAGAATGGGCTTCCTCGGTTGAGCAGATTTCTATCCTCCTGATGCCTCTCCCTCTGGTATGGTATTTACAATGAAGACAGTACATCAAAGTGAACTCTGGGGAAACACTTTGCTGTCCAAGTTGACATTTCATATGTGATAGATGCTTTCATATGTGACAGATGCAAAAAACCACAAGGCACTGGGGATTTACCTCAGAGGTGCTGCCACCTGCCTCGAAAGCACAAGGTCCCGAGTTCAATCCCCAGTACCAAAAAAAAGAACCACAAGGCAGAAGGGTTCTCAGAAAGTCAGCCATGATATAGCCTTAGAACATACATAACTATAATTCAGTTTAAAAAATAAAACATCAGCTGGGAATGGGTGCACATCTGGAATTCCAGCTACCTGGGAGGCTGAGGCAGGAGGATCACAAATTTGAGGCCAGCCTGGGCAACTTAGCAAGATCCTGTATCAAAATAAATAAAAGGCAGCTGGGGATACAGCTTGGTGCTAGACCACCCCTGGGTTCCATTCCTCATGCCTCAAAAACAAAATCTGTATGTACATGGCCATGTGGCCTGTAAGCTGCTGTGGGATGGACCGGGTTGTTGGTGCAAAGACACCCGGTCACAGAGTTGGGCAGCACCGGCACCAGGCCACTCACTGGCACATTGCCCTCCTTCCTAACCACAGAGGAGCCATATTTCCTGACCACTGTAGCTCCCTCCTCCTCTCCTTACCTTTCCAGAGTGTCTGTGTCAGCCCCAAGTGCTCCTGTGCTGGGGACATCAGCTCTGCTCCACTTGGAGAAGCAAGAGAGAGGAGGAGCCAGGATGAGGATGGCCTGCAGGGTTTATAAAATCACGAGAAATGACATCTAATTCTGTTTTAGACCAAAAACAGCAGAAGCTGTCCTTGAGGAAGGACTGGGAGAAAAGCTCTGGAGAGAAGGGGTCCCTTGGTCTGAAAAGTGCATCTTGCAGCTGGGCAGTGTGGGGTCAGGGCACAGAACATCATGTGTAACAGACCCCAAGATCAGGAGAAATGGAGGCTAGAAGCCAACAACCTTTCCAAGGCCACATGGTTGGTGAAAGAGGCTGGCCTAAGTTTCCCTGCTCTGGAGCTGTGGCACATCGCCATGAGGAGTGGCTCGCTTTACCTCCTGACCCCAGGTAACTAAATGGCAGCAGTTCCGTTGGCTCTGTGATTATGTCCCAAGATCTGTCTGCTCCCATCAGCACACCCCTCTCTCATCTCTGACTTTATTGAACATTTCCTGTGAGCCTCTGCCAAAGACCTGCTTTTTCAGTTACTTTGATTTTCTTCTAAGAAAAGCAAAATTTATGGAAATCAAACTGGTTTTGACACAAGAGCCATAACAAAGATTTCCACTCCCAAGTGAACATAAATCACCAGTTCTGACACCATGCCTTTGACTGAAGGGCAGCAGCTGTGAGGGGAACCTACAGGTGTGGCCCCCAAACACCAGCCTGCAGTTCTCACCCCAGTTGGGAGGCCCCTGGGGTGAGCTCAGACCTACAGAGCCAAAACCAGCATCTCAGGAATTTTCACTTCTGCTGAGCTTACTCAATAGCTCTCAGTTTTAGAGTTCCTTTGGTCCAGGTGTTCATTACAAAATTAAGATGATCAGCTTGAAGTTTCAGTTAATCTCTGCCAGGGGTATCAACATGGTGAGCTGGGGGCCAGAAGGCACAGGAGGGCTCCCTCTGTCCTCAGCAGGAGCAGGGCCTGGTGGTGACACTTGGCAAAGCACTGGGCAGTGCAGGGCTGTGGGTGCTAAGGGATTCTTGCTGAACGAGTTCTGCAAGTCCTTCGTGGCCATGTCTGCAGAGAGGACAAAGAGGAGGTGGCTCACCTCACAGTGGCCTGGAAGCAGAGACCAAGAGCAGAGAAGAGAAAGGTTTTGTGTGTGTGTGTGTGTGTGTTGGACCCAGGGGTTTTCCACTGAGCTACATCTCCAGCTTTTTCTTTTTCTTTTTCACTGTTTCAGACCAGGTCTTGCTAAATTTCCCAGTCTGGACTCAAACTTGCAATCCTCCTGCCTCAGCCTCCAGGAGTGCTAGGATTATAGACATGCACCACCAAACTCAGCCAAAGGTCCTCTTTAAGCAGAAATATTTTTAAAGCTTTCCCCTTCCTCCCTTAGCCTTCCCTGTTCTCCTCTTCCAACTGCCTCATTGCATCTCGTCCCCAAATAACTGAGATGCAGCTTTGGACTGGAAATGTTGCCATGAGGGCATCTCATTTTGCTGGTTGCTCCCCCACAGAGGAGCACTGTGATTGTCCACAGGCAGTCATGGTGGGTTTGAAAAATTATCCAGTCACTTTCCAGGGAGAATTTAACCTCACCTACCCACTATCATCCAGAGTGCTCTGCCTTGTAGAGGCAGAAAGTTGTCTTCTTTGAAAATGAGGCCAGGATTAGGGGAGTGGGTCCTTGGGGAGCTGTATTCAAGGAGTGTCTGTGGAGGCCTTGCTGGGGACTGTGGGGCTCTCACCTTTATCCTGGGTCCTAACTGTTCAACTTTGTTGTGGTTAGAGTTTGCAAGGGAAATAGATTTAATACAGGACACATAATTTATAGAATTATTTTATCATAGTCACCCAAAAAGTCAAATGCAAGATATCTAACCACACACTAAAGACCCAAAGAATCTAACCAAGGGCCTGGATCCCATAGCAGTGTCCCCCACAAGTCCAGCTGAAGCCCTAGAGTCCAAGGTGATGTCCTGTCTGAGCCCTAGTGCCCTAGACTCCGCGAGTCCAGTGGCCTAGAGCCCACAGCAATGCCTCGTGCTTGTCTGTATAGAGGATCTGCACCCAGAAGGCCCAAAGGTCACTGGTGGAAGCCAGAAAACCTGCTCCATTAGGGTGAAGGATTTGTGCCACCAGGCTGAGGGCTCTACATTGGACCCAGAAAGTGAAGCTCACGTTGAAGATCAGAGCTCCCCTGATGAGAATAGCAGCCATTCCAGCAATAGCGAAGCCCTGAGCTCCTCTTCCAACTAGAACAGACACATTTGCATCAGGAAAACTGAACACAGCAAGCTTGTCCTAGAAAAACAACAGCCAATGATCTTCCCCTCCAGTTCTCTTTTTATGCCAATTGGCAACAATCCTCAGGTGGGTCTTCCATGCCCAACCAGCTGATTCAATTCAGCTGAGCGTTCCAAGTTGCTCATTAGTTAATCCACCACAAATTTCAAAACAAATTTGCAGCATCTCTACCCAGCAGGCTCGTCACAGTATAAGGGGCATCTCATGTCAGTGTAAGTGATGAAAAACAGCACTCAGGGGAGAAGGATCTCCCACTGTGCCCTAAGCAGGACCCCAGTGGACCAGAGCCAGGTAGCAAAGACGCAGACAGCCAACAGTGCTCAGCAGTGAGACGCAGAGAGTGTAGCCCCATGGCGGAGCATTTGTCTCCTGTGTCCAAGTCCTGAGGTCCCATCCCCAGCACCCCGCTTGGGTGCTGAATACAAGATGATATCCAAATACAAGACAATGCACTGATGTTAGGTTGTCTTGCAGGAAGACCCAGTAAAACTAAGATTTCCACTTACAGCAGAGGGAATCTGCCTTTTTAGATGTTAAATAAAACCTTACATCCTTCACGTATTGTGAGGGGACAATGAAAACAACGAAAAAATGAAAAAGGAATTTTGGACCCAGATCTAGATTGTTCTACCCTTAAAACACTTGAGGCCAATTACTTGGCTTCTGTTGTCAGCCTGGTAGGGTAAAAACAATCAGACTACCAGGCCCAGTGGTTCATGTCTATAGTCCTAGCTGCTCAGGAGGCTGAGGCAGGAAGATCACTTGAGCCCAGGAGCTCAAAGCCAGCCAGTTGAATGGGCAACATAGCAAGTCCCTGTCTCAGAAACCCACTCACACACAAACAAATTAATAAATATCAGACCAAACAAAGGGGAGTGAAGCAGAAGTTGTAAAACATTCAGATTAGGACAGGTAATGCTTGTTAGTGTTAGAGCACTAGCCTAGCATCCTGAGTTCCATCCCCTGTGCCGCCCCCAAATCCGGAAATTGGAAAGCTATACAAATTAAATGTGTTGCTCCTAAAATGAATTCAAAGCTTCCTACTGAATTGTACAAATCTGTATAAAACAGGCTTTCTGTGGTTCTCCTCCATCCAAAATGTGTTTCAGATTTATTTAGAAATCTAAAACCTATTTATTTAAAACCTATTTATTTGGAAATAGGATTTTCGTGTATCCTAGTATGGTCCTCCTAAAACATCCCCAGGTCCAAACAGTTCCCTTCTTTGTCGGCGCGCGGTTTCCCGCTGCCCCTGAGAGCAGGTGCGCTGGTCTCACATCCGGATGCAGAGGTGATCTGAAGCTCTTCCCGCCTCTGCCTTCGCGGTCTCAGGTGGCTTAAAGCTTCTCGCCGACTTGGTAGCGTTAGTTTCTGGTATCTTCCACCGCATATCGGCCAATACGACCGACTCATCCCTTCTCTGAACACAGCTGTGAGGACAGATTTCAGCGCGCCTCTGGATTAGCGAGGTCGGAAATGCAGGTAATTACCGGCCGCCTTTGATACCGGCATTCTGGCCCCAGCCCTTTGAACTGACTTTGATATGCAATAATTGGGGGGATTCGCCCCTGGAGGCGAGAGGCGGCTCTGCCTCTCCTCCACTGAGCCCTTGTTTTGAACTATTGATCAAACGGGTCTGGAAGATTTGTCGGGGCCTGTGTGCGGGGAAGGAAGGAAACGGGGTGGGGGGGCGCACTAACTATAACAGTCCCGGCCGGTGGCCGCCGGAGCAGCACGGGACATGCGGGGCGCCGGGGCGGCGCTGGCGGTCCTGCTGGGCCTCGGCGGGCTCTGTGCGCCGCTGGGCGCCCTGGTCCTGGACTTCAACAGCATCAAGAGCCCTGCAGATGCGCAGGGCGCTCGCAAGGTCGGTTCGGGGCTCGAGGCTGGGGGGCGCGGGGGCGCGCTGAGCGGTCTGGGGCTGAGGGGCAGAACCCAGTGGCTCAGCGCTGATAGATTTTATAAAAGGACAAAGTGTTTCCAGGTCGTCTGGCTCTAAATTGCCTACAAACCCGGGATTAAACTGACACTTAGAATGCTCCGCTAGGTGCCACATCGTTAAACAGTAGCTCGTTTAATATTCTCCACAATTTCAGGCAGAGATCAGGCTTCCTGATTACAGATGAAGAAAATTTAACCAAGGCCGCACAGCCAGTAAACACAGGAGTTAGTTTAAACTCAGAGCGACGTGATGCCTTGTCATTGTCACCAACACTTCCCGGAGCAGACTCAGAGATCACCACACACTTGTTATACTGTGTCTGTAGGCACAGTGTGTGAGTACCTAGCATACATAGTATTATAGTATAAAGTACAGATACACTGTGTCTAAGATGTATGAAGGGCATCAACTGTGGACGAAAAAGCTCGATCTTTGCCACCCCTTTTCCCTACAGATGAGTGACTGCTGAGATCAAAGGTTGACTCACTGGGGAAAGGTCATGGACGGAATAGATGCAGGGGCTGATGTAATTTATTACAGCAAAAAATCCAATAGAATGCTACAAACTCCAGCCTTGTACTCCATCGTATTGTAGCACAGCTTCTGAAGTTCATAGACGTGTTTTAAAAGTCACATAGGAGACATTTTCCAAAGAACGTTAGAAAATTAAACTCGAGTTTTCAGAGTAAGATACTTCTTCACACAGAGCTGGCAGCACCGAGGTCTCTGCTCAGGCATACGATCTCTCCTGTGTGAAGCCGGTGACAGGGACACGGGGAGATGCTGCTTCTCCGCCCCTGAAGTCACCTTTATCTCGCTGGACGCTCCAGCATTGAGACGCGGTTTTCTTCACAGGGTTCGCCGTGCATGTCAGACAAGGATTGCAACACCCGGAGATTCTGCCTGGCGCCGCGCGAGGAGCAGCCGTTCTGCGCCGCGTGTCGCGGGCTGCGGAGGAGGTGTCAGCGCAGCGCCATGTGCTGCCCCGGGACGCTGTGCGTGAACGGTGAGCTGCCGCCCGCCAGGGTGTGGTGACACAGGCACTCCCCAGGGCTGTTGGAGTTGAAATGGAAGCGCACTTGTGCAGCTCCTTTTCTTTTTCTTTTTGTTTGTTTTTGTACCGGGGATCGAACTCAGGACCTTGCGCTTACAAGGCAGGTGGTGGCACCATTGAGCTAAATCCCCGGTCAGCAGCTCCTTTTCTTGAGGACACAAAATCACTTACTGGCGGTAACGATTTTAAAAGAAAGACTCCCATTGGAACGATTCCAACCCTTCCATTCTCACTTGGGTTCCACTAATCACTTATCTTCTTTGCCATAGGTGAGCATGTAAATAGCTAGGGCATGAAGATTATATATAATGAGCAAGCAGAGGTGCTGCCAAAATGCCTAACAGAATAAGTAGTATGTCCGGCTCTGCTCCCTCAGGTAGTAACTTGTTACCCCCAATTGTCCCTCAGACGTTTGTGCTACCATGGAAGATGCAACCCCGGTGCTGGAAAGGATTGATGACCCAGATGGCCTGGATGCCACAGGAACAACTGAGCATCCAGTTAAGAACAAACCCAAAGGGAAGCCAAATATCAAGAAATCACAAGGCAGTAAGGGTAAGAATAGCATAGTGGGCACATTTTGTTTAAGGAAAACAGTTCTCCCACCTTCTCAAAGATAGACTGAGACCAACTTTCTGCTTCTCCCTCCCAGAAACACACAGGGAGTTTGTCCAGTGTGATCTCTGTGAGATGATGCAGAGATGTGTGTGTGTGTGTGCTAGTCCAGGCCAAGAAGATAGGGAATCACTGTAATTAGGGAACTAAGCCAGAAGCGCTTTCACTGTTAGCTCAATTACACGCACACACATACAACCATTCTACAGTAAAACTGTAATTTTAGCAAGTCACAGTTTTCCTTCATAGATCCTTGGGATACAAAATAGAGAAGTAGATGCATTAACTTTTCAGCTTTGTACAAACTAAGATTTAAAAAAAACAAAAACAAAATTGTAGTCTCAAATTCCAGTCTGTGACACAACAGAGCCAAAGTGTTTGAAAGAGGTGACCATTTTTTTTTTTTAATGTCTTCAGGTTAACTGGGCTCTTTATAAGTAAAGATGTTTCCATAGCACTGTAAATCCCACTTAATAAATCATTGCCATTGTGACACTAATTTCTCAAGCCTGGAAATCCCATCTTTCCTTGAATGTTTTAACTTTGTAAGACAGACAAATCCTGTTATGTAGGGCTAGAATTTCCACTTCATTATTGATTTTACTGTAAGGCCCATCTCTATGGTTCCTGGTGGCTGTTTTCATTTTTACCTTGAGGCCTTCAGTCCTGGATCCCTGATCTCACTCCATTAGCAGCCCCCCACCCCCACCCCATGCAGTTTTCCCCATTGAAGCCTATATTCATCTTTTTTCTTTTTTTTTTGGTACCAGGGATCAAACTCGGGTCCTTGGCTTGCGAGGCAGGTGGCAGAACCACTGAGCTAAATCCCCGGCCTTCATATTCATCTTGTTACAGGACAAGAAGGAGAAAGCTGTCTTAGAACTTCTGACTGTGGCCCTGCACTTTGCTGTGCTCGTCATTTCTGGACTAAGATCTGTAAACCAGTCCTATCGGAGGGACAGGTCTGCTCCAGGAGAGGCCATAAAGATACTGCACAAGCTCCAGAAATCTTCCAGCGCTGTGACTGTGGTCCTGGTCTGTCATGTCAAAGTCAGGGCAGTCGGCAACACACACGGTTAAGAGTGTGCCAAAAAATGTAAAAAGCCATAAACATTTCAGAATAAAGAAGAATCTTCATTGTATTCAAGCAGAATCTCAGACACTAACTTTAAAGTACTTCCATACAAATATCTCTTAAAATCAAATTTTCTAGCAACAGCAATAGACTTAACTAGAGAATTATGAGATGCTGTATTGCGAGGAATGGAAACTAGATTTGGTTTTTTTGTCTTATTACTTCACAAAATGAATGTGATTCCATAAGAAAAAAATATTAATTTTGAACTACTTATAGTTCAAATAAATCTCTTTTAATAGTTGCATAAAATGTACAAGTGTGATGTTTTGATATATGTATGGTTAATTACCACAGTCAAGCTAATTAACATATCCATCCCCATAAATCTTTAAGTCATTTCTTTTTCTTTTCTTGGTACCAGGGATTGAACTCAGGACCTTGCACTTGTGAGGCAGGTGCAGTGCAACTGAGCTAAATCTACAGCCCTTTAAGTAATTTCTGATAAAGGGCTAGTACCTGACAGTGTCTTAGTACCTGATATTACAAATAAATGAACTCTTGTAGCTTACCAAGTTACCAAAATTATCTCAACAAATATAAAATTACCTCAACAAACACTATCTTTTTTTTTTTTCCTTAAAAACTTCATTGTTTATTTACTTTCATTTCTTGGAAGCAAAATCACATTTCACTACAAAATACAAAATAATTTGGTTACTGAAGAAAAAGATTCAAAGGTAATGTTAAGTTTAGATAATCCTTTGTAAGCTACAGAGCATTTTCACATACTTTGTTTTCAATAACTTTACTTACCAGTTGATAACTTCTTATATTTTACATCTATATACTTTATTTATTTATTTTTGGTACCGAGAATTGAACTCGGGTCCTTGCACTTGCGCAGCAGGCGTTGAAACCACTGAGCTAAATCCCCGGCCCCAATTTATTTATTTATTTAGGTACCGGGAATCGAACTTGGGTCTTTGCACTTGTGCAGCAGGCGGTGAAACCACTGAGCTAAATCCTCAGCCCTACTTTTTATATTTAAAAGCCAGGGCTTTCCAGGAGTGTTTTGACTTAAACATATTTTGATCATCCAGGTAAAAGTTACCTGGAAGAAAACTTAGAAATGAATTTTTTGTTAGTTTAAAGTTTAAGAGGCCATACTGTGTGCATATTAGAAGTGGTTTTGTTCAGGGAAGTTGATGGATTTCAATCATCAAACACCTGTTCTATTTAAGTTATACATATATATTACAAAATAGACTATAAGCCAAAGAAAAAAATTAAATTTTTGAAGATTACTAGTTTCTAAAACATCTTTCTAAAACCAGAGGCTAGCCTCTGGGTATACCTTGACTGATTAATTTGCAATCAGCAGGCAGGGAAGGTAGTGGAGTAATATAGTTTATAGCATATGGCAGAAAATTAGGAAATAAAAATTTCCATTAAGATTTGCTATCATAGGGCCAGGGATTTAGCTCAGTGGTTCCAGCGCCTGCCTTGAAAGCACAAGGTCCCAAGTTCGATTTCCAGCACGAAAAAAAAAAAAAAGATTTGCTATCATCTCATCTCTTATTTCTCACTCCTACACCCACAGTAAAGTATGATCAAGAACATAAAATTTAAACACATTTGCTAAGAAAATAAGAACATCATCATCTAATAATAGTGAAAGAGGCTTTATTGAAGGCTTTTTTATTAAGGCAAGCTAAGCATGAAGGAGAAATAAAGTTAAAAACTCTAAACACTCTTACATAGCAAAGAAATAAATTAAGACTTCTATTGGGCTGTGCCTGGGAGGGAGAACAGTCTTCATTCGCTTCGATCCTTGGGTTCTCGGTATTTCCACTGGATGTAATCAAAGATGTCTTTCTCACTGTCCACTGGCAGGGGTTCTCCAGCTACTCCTGCACATACAGAGAGAAAGAAACTAATTTTAAAAACCAGTTGTGGAATCTGGCTACAGAGGTTTCTATAGAGAACTGAGAGTCATGTGGGGCTTGCTTTCAGAAGAAAAAGAAAATGGTTACCCGGCGAGGGTGTGCTTCAGTGGCAGAGCTCTTGCCTAAGGCCTGGGGTTCTACCCCAAGCACTACAAAAAAAGAAAAGAAAGAAAAAAGAAAACAGTAACCACACCAGTAAAACACTTGTACACTGATTGCCCCATCCTCCACTGGAGTTTGTGTCTGAGCTATGTCACGTTTTCAGTGCTGTGCACATCCCAATGATGGTCCTGGAAGTCACCTTCGTCCATGATTTTCCTCTCCCCTGGGTCCTTGCTATGTTATGTATTATATAAAACACTCTTGGTTCTGGACTGGCACCACTGATGTGACTTGGGAGCTTCACAGCAAGCCCCACTTAAGAAGCCCACAGAACACAGAATCTGCCTCCACCAAGGACCCAAGTGAAAGTGGACACATGATGAATATGAAAAGCACCACCCTGCTCTACTGCAAGTGGAAGCTCTATTTTATGCTTTTAGAACAAAAAAGCAAACATTCACTCTCCTAGCAAAGAATAATAAGCCACATGGTACATTGTAAAATGTTAAAAAGATCCATAAGGCATCAATTCAGAAGTCCATATTCTTTAAACTTTAAAGCTTGGGGCCACAGTTGCCCAGTTTTGTTTCATTTTGGTGTTGGGGATGGAATCCAGGGCTCTGCATGTACTATGTGAGAATGTGCTCTACCATGGAGCTACACTCCTATCCTCAGGTACTTGGGTCTTAAGTAGAACTAAAAGCAATGGTACTTCAGTTATTCAGAAGTCTTGCAGATACAAATATTGGGGTTGAGGATTTAGCTCAGTGGTTCTGCCGCCTGCCTCGCAAGTGCAAGGACCCGAGTTCAATCCCTGGCACCAAAAAAAAAGGAATTAAGTCATTAAAACAAATATTGGTCTGTTAGACCAATAAAATCTTTGAGCATTCATTCATTCATTCATTCATTTAGCAGTATCCAGGGCCTTCTCACTGAGTCCTTTTTAAAATTTTGAGATAGGGTCTTGCTAAGGGACTAAGTCGACTATGCCTCAGCCTCCCAGAGTGCTGGAATTACAAATAAGCATGCATCACCATATCTGACTGACCATAAAAGACTTTTTAATGACAATCATATGTAGAAATGGACTTAATTCATTTTAATAGAGCTAGATGCCTTAATAGCCATGCTTAATAGCCATCAATTAAGGGCCTGGATGTACCTCTTACTGTAGGAGGGACAAAAAAATATAAAGAAACAACAATTAACACCAATTAACTGGCATAGTTATTAGAAAGCTTTTTAGAGAAAATAAATTTGCTAGCCTAAAATATCTTGGAGAGAACTTTCTCTCCAGATGGCAGAGACTATCTCTAAGGTAAACAACACTCACCAGTGACTCCCAGGGGACGGATAGTGTATTCATTGATTGTGAAGCCCTGTTCTAGGGCATGAGCTCTCATATTCTTATTGAAAATATCACTCCCAGTGAAGTAGAGAACACCACAGTAATACTGATCTTTGGGAATCAACCTACAAAAATATAGGCAAATATTTTATACAAATTTCAGATTTAGCAAATATAGGACCCCTAAAATCCAAAATGAACAAAATACAGTACCTAAAATAAGTCTATCTAATAGCCTGAAGAGCACATTATTGTTAGGTTGACCATTGGAAGCACCCAACCTTGCAATGTCTTTAGGTTTTGGAAAATTTGGCTCTGCAAGAAATGTGCAGCAATGAAAGTATCACTTATTACATGAACTGTCCTTACCCTGAAACTACTTTTGAGCTGTGGAAGGCGTAACTATGAGGTGGAAGTCTAGAGAAAGAGAGTCTATAGATTATCATTCTTTATATATTTCAGGCTAAATATTATTTTTGGTAGGGACATATGACCCTTCAGAATAAAAGGGGCTTGGGCCAGGGATTTAGCTCAGTGGTTTCGCCGCCTGCTGCGCAAGCGCAAGGACCTGAGTTTGATCTCCGGTACCAAAAACAACAACAACAACAACAACAAAAACCAGAATAAAAGGGGGGGAAAGGATTCAAGGGGGAAAAAGCTGATGATAAAGTCTGAGTAATACCTGATATCAATTCTTCTGTGTGGATATTCCTTTTCATCATTTTTACTGGGAAGTTGGCAAACACCCTAAAAATGGACATTTTAAAGAATGTTTAAAGAGTTTTTCAGACTTAGTTTTAATCAAATTTTGAGCATGAGGCTGCTTTTGTCTTTTACAGTGGCTGTTTCAGAATTCTAAGCATTTCAACTGAGTAGCTTCCCTACTTACCACTGCTTTCCCATTGTACTTCATGATAATTAGAGAACTACATGAAACAGCAGACAGGGATTCTAGTTATAAGAGTTTGGCCTTTATGCAATTCTAAACAAGAAACTAGTCAAGGAAAGCATCAAACATGAAAAGACAGAGACAAAATACCATAGAAAACAAACACTTAGGAAAAGTTTAAATGAGATAGCAGAAGTAGAAGAGTTTGAAGAAATATCTCAGAAATGTATGTGAAAGTAAGAAAGAAAATAAGAACAATTAATTTAAAAGATAAGAAAATGAGAGGATCATTTTCTTTCTTCTCTATAGGTGAGTTTTCATTATACTTCTACAGTTTTCAAACAAAAATTATCAGTCTTACTTGTCATTTTTTCCCTTTCCAGAAAAATAGGCAAAATTTCTGGGCTGGGCAGCAACCCATACATTTGTGAAAATAGCTTACAGATATCACCAAACTTCAAATTAAAAGTAGCTAATGCCTTTGGAGGAAAAATACACAAACGACAGGCTTCTGAGCCCAAGGAGTATCAAATTAATACACACATCACTAAAAGCCATACTTTTTCACTTAACAAAATAGAAAAATTAAAATAATTTTATTATTATTTTAAAGTTTTTTGGAGACTGGGACTGTTTCTATTCAATACCACCTTCCCAGTCCTACCATCCACCACCCTGCTTTCTGGATGACTGGCATTTTCTTTCACAACCACCTTTTCCAACTTTTAGCTAGCACAGTCAAGTCTGTGCACTCTGAGACTCTTCAAATTATCAGCAAGTCCACACCTCAGAAGCACAGTCCTCTTCCTGTCAGTCACAGAACTCAGGAAAAGTGGGACAGACAGCCGAGATCCAAAGGAACCATTGAAATTAAGAACAAAGGTAACCCTAAGAAAACTCTGGAGCCTAGATTCTACTGACTTCCTGTGGGTTACTACACGGGACCATTTTTTAATCTGGTTTTCTTCACTCACCTAGAAGTTTTAAATCTCAGTGCTGTAGGAAATCCACTGGATTCTGACAGGCATCTCGACACTTTATTGGGCAAGCCTGGGCCAGTGCCCCCTCTCCCCTCTCCCTGTTATCTTTCCATTAACATGGTTCTTCTGGGTGTTGGGTTATGGACCTTGATACCTCCTCCCTCTTTGGTGTTATTACTCTTCAGTCATTTCTAACTTCACTGAAGAATTCTTAGAGAATACAAGAATGATTTGCTATTTTCAGGAAAAACTGCTGTGTCAAAGTCATTGTGGATTTTTTTTTAAAAAGCAAATTATGTTTAATTATTATTATTATTATTTTTTTTGGTAGCAGGGATCGAACTTGGGTCCTTGCACTTGCGCAGCAGGTGGTGAAACCACTGAGCTAAATCCCCAGCCTATGTTTAATTATTCATTTTGATAGTATACTTACAAAGGGGAGTTTAAAAGAAAATTCTTTACTAAACTATCCTAAGAGTGGCTCTGAGATTCAGGAACCCTGCTAATTATCTTCCCTTTGGTCTCAGGGCTAGCCTCTTTGTTGACTGTAATAGAAAGCACAGTGAAGTCACAAACTCAGATGGTTACTGAACAGTCTCCAACAGTTTTTTAGAGGTGTTAACTCAAATGAGAACTCACCATAAACTTGGTCTCACCCTTTGACAGAGTATCTGTAATAAAATGGATCTTTTGTAATTGCTCCACGACATGATGTAATAGCTTTGGCTGCAGAATCATAATCCGGGAATAAAAGAAAAGAGCAGTTACCTTGCTATGGTTTAAAAAAAAAAAGTAAAATAAAATAAAAACAGAACAAAAAAACTTTTTGGGGGGGATACTGGGGATTGAACCCAAGGCCTTATGTTCTACCAGAGTTCCAGTGCTAAAAAAGTAATTTTAACATGAGTTTTCAGATTTTCTACAGAGAAATCTTTATGTTGGTTTCTTTTTTTGGCTTTTGGTTTTTTTCTTTCTCATGCTGGGTATTGAGCTCATGATCTCTCACAAGTCAGGCAAGTGCTCTGCTCTGAGCTACACTCCCAGACCTCTTTGTTCTTTTTAATATTCTTAGTAAGTACCTTTCCCCTCTAACAGAAAATTCATCTTATCAGATGAAATATATTTTTAGAAACCAGTTTTCACCAATCTCATGATATCCTAAGACAAATATAATTTGTGTTTATGTTCTATTAAATCAAAGAGCTGCTTCACTGTTAATGGCATATATACTCTGAAATCAATAGTGTTTTTGGCTTCCTGAGTTTTCTAATAAAAATAAGGTTTCTCAGGGGAAAAAAAGTCATTTCTCAATACTTTATTTAACAGAAAAAAATATTCCCTTAATAAAAATCTGAATATTACACTGAATATTTCTGAACTAGCTATGGTAGAAAGTATAAAATCATGAAAATACTTTATTAAATGTCATGTCTTTCAAATGTTAGACTGTCTTCCCAATTCCTCCAAGAAAAATCATATATATCCCTTTCCAGAATTCAGTCAGTCAGAACACTGCCTTTTCAGAATGATTAAAATAAACCTTACTGTGAAAATGCCCAAGTATCATTTAGGAAATGGTATTCACTGCTGTGTTAAAACTAATTACATTCGATTATAAACTCTGAGGTACCTGTTTGCTTGATTCTGAAGTGAAGTCTGGATGGGTCAGAAGAACATCCATGTCACCACTGGATTCTGCACCTATGACACCAAAGAATACACATGGAGCTCTCTGTGTAAATTTATCAAGTAGGCCAACACTGAGCTAAACAAAGGGTGCACAGAGAAGAGCCTTACTTCTTACAGCCTTCTACTGCACTGTGCTTCATATTCAGAATTACTTGAAAATTTCAATTTTCTAATTATGAAGGCATATTGATAGACACCACAATCTGAACAATAACAGTAATTAACATTAGATATAAATTGCAAACAATTTATTAATCTGTGTTAAAATTTACCTAATCACTCGATAATAAAAACAATAGTTAGAAACAGCTTTAAAATACATCTATGAATGAGATAGCTAAAAATCTTAATATGCTGTAACTCCATAAAAGTTAATCAGAAAGCTTATTTTAATTCTTATGACTGAATTCATTTAATAAATATTGGTAAAATTACTACACTGGTATCATAAGTGGATAGGAACATAGAACTTTAAAATGACTGGGGCTTTGGTTTTAATCTTACAACCATGTAACTTCAGCAAGTTATACACAGCTGTTTGAATCTTATCATAAAATTTTGCCTCCACTTAGTTTTTTTTTCCACTTTAAACTCTCCCCACCCCAGGACTGCAAATAAAAACCCTACATTCCTCTAAACTTCAGTGTCCATGTCCATAAACTACTGAAAACGGTATCTGGCCATTGTGGACCTAAACAAGACCATAGGTGAAAGCATCTAGCACAGTGCCTGGTACACAGCATAATCTGTTTCCTCTCCTTCACACTGATCAGTGCAGTGTCTATTAAGTATCTACTTAAGGTGGCCACAGTTCTTGTATCACCACTACACATCAACAATCTTTAACAATTACAGTCATCTGCCCTGGTCTTCAGAGGATACCTAGACTCCCAGCAGATCCCTGAAACCACAGATAGTACCAACTCTTCCACATGGTGCACTTTCCATCCTAACTGAGCACTTTATCACACTGTGGCTACAGTTTTTGCAATTTGAGGTGGGATAACAAAACTAGCACGGATTTCTTTTCCTTCTTCACAATTTCATGGACAGAAGATTTGTTCCTACTATAGATCTTAGCAACCTGAGCATGCAAATTTTTTCCTTCCCTTATTAACTCAAGAACTTTTTTCCCCTTTTGACTTAAAAGGAAGCACTTTATTTAAAATAAAATTGGGGGGATACTGGGGATTGAACCTAGGGCCTTGTGCATGCTAGACAAACACTCTACCACTGAGCTACATCCCAAGCCAGGAAGCACTTTAAAGCTTCTGTTTGCTATCTCCAAGTTGCAAGCAGTGCCACTGTTGTGATGTAGTGCCATTATCAAATACAGTAAGGGTTACTTGAACACAAGCACTGTGGACTACTAATCCCCAGACATCTGATCCTAGTCCCTGAGACAGGTGCTAAACAACCAGCAGGAGGCAGCATATCCAGGTCAGAGGTGCTGGGCAGAGGGAGGATTTATCCTGGGCAGGAGAGTGGGAGATTTCAACACACTGCTCACAACAGTGTGCAATTTAAAACTTGAGTTGTTTATTCCTACAATTTCCCATTTAATATGTTCAGACTGGTTGACTTTGAGTAACTGAAACCTCAGAAAGTAAAACTATGGATCAGTGATGGACTACTGTATTTAAACATAATGAAGACAAGACTGAATGTATACTGATCCTTGGACATCTACAGAAGCTATTTTCATAAAGAAAATTCTATTGTCTTTTCTTCTTTCTCCTAAAAGCTGAATGTCTTTTTATCATCTACCACCCACCACCAAAAATGTTTTATTTTAAAAATATAATAAACTATATTAGCAAAAAGAAAGAGAGCAAAAGAAAACAATCCACAGGTCCATTAATGAGGGACAGGGTAAAGTATGGTACACCCACACATTCAAATGCTATAAAACTAAACAAAAGAATAAAGATGATCTTATACACTGATATAGAAAGATCTCCAGAACGCATTTTCAAGTGAAAAAGTAATGGAGAATATTGTACATATACTATGGTATATTACTGGTGAAAAAAGGGGAGGGGTAAGCCAAGGATGCATAGTCATATTCAGTTGATATATTCATGCACAAAAAAGTGGTTATGAATGGGACAATGGCAGAAGGGAGGAAACAGAGTCGACAAGGTAATGTGAGACTTTGCAGCATATACTTTTTTTATATAGATGCATATAACATGCTCAATAATAAAAATAAAATAGAAATATATAAATCCAGGAAGGTTGTCATATCCAGTACAGCAGACATTTGGCTTGCTGAACATCAAAATTTAATTTTGAAAATAGAGATTCCAATTTCCCATTTAACAAGATTATTTAGTAGGTTTATAGCTGGGCCCAACTTATGTATATATTTTTAAGTTTCCCAGGTGTTTCTGATGCAGACATTATTGAATAACAAGTTAACACCAATCCTCTCATTTTGCAAATATGAAAACCATGACTTCACTAAAATCATACAATGGTGAGTAGATCTGGCCTCAGAACCAGGTCTTTTTACCCGATCCAAAGTTCTCTCTACTTATCGGCAACTATGGATTTCATTCTTTTCTTCTCCTCAACTCTAAATTCTCATAGCAGCTACTATGTGAGTTTTTCAAATAGCCCATCACCTACTTCCTAGCAAAACTCTATCGTGGCCATAGATGCAGTCCACATATCTACTGTATTTTAAAATGTTTCAAATAAAAATTTTCTATCCCAATCTCTTTTTTTCCCCACTTGGGATTGAACTCAGGCCTTTGGGCATGGTAGGTATGCACTTTTAACACTGAGCTATATACCCATAGCCCTAAAAGTTAATATTTTAAAACTTCTTTAGCCTTTCCAAATTTTAAGCCAGTAAGAGTCAGGCCTATGTGATTCACTTTGCTTGGACTCACACACTAAGTGGGGATCTGGTTGAAAAAACTGGTAAGTTTAAGAATGGGTTTTGAACAGTTCATGGAACACTGTCCAGAGAGGGTTGACTCAGAATCATGAGTATAATAAACAAAGCAAAATAGTGACATTACACAGACCATTTGTTTATATCAAAATAATAAACAAGAGTAAATGAATCCCATGACACAGGACCTCAAACACCCCTAGTTGCTGGGTGTGGTGGTGCACATCTGTAATC
Source organism: Heterocephalus glaber (assembly GCF_000247695.1). The sequence goes on from NW_004624780.1 coordinate 893,323, forward strand.
CCAGTACCTGGGAGGCTGAGGCAGTAGGATCCTCTGGACAGTGAGTTCAAGACCAAATTGAACTACACAGTGAAACCCTGTCTCAAATCACCAAAGCACGCTTAGTTATCCTCCGTTTATTCATGCATTCAATGAGTGTTTATTAGGTACCTAGGATATACCAGGTGGCACTGTGCTATTTGCCAAGTGACAGAGGTGAAGATGAAGGCACAGCCTGACCCGTGCAGGGCTCTCAGTGTCACCACACCAAGAATAGAGTAACAGTGTACTCCGAGCAGTGCTGGTGGACACATACAGCCATGGACTCTTGCTGTGGGGTCCTGGAGAAGCTCAGTGGGCTCCTCTTCTGCTTCACATGGATTGGTCCTGGTCTCTCAGTCCCAGTGATGCAATGACCCAGTGTGAGGACAGTCACAGCAGCCTAGAAACAGTTACTCCTGCAAGCGTACTGGGACACAGGTGTCCTGCTGGAAGTAGCTACAACTGGCAGCAGTCCAGCCTCACCCCTCCCTCATTCCTCTAAGAGTTCAGGGGCCACCTTGTATTACTCGCCAGACACAGGGCGCTCCAGGCACCACCCCTCCTCCCACCACTTCCTCCTGCAGGGTGACTTGCTTTCCATCATCCTTGGCAATTCCGGCAGAGAGGAAGCATCTGGGGGTGCTAGTGACTACAGGGCTTGACTCCTACATCCTGTGGTATTGGGGACATCTGGCCAAGGGTATTCAGAGGAGGAGTCTGGCCAGGTGTGGTGGTGGATGCCTGTAATACCAGCATTCAAGAGGCTGAAGCAGGAGGATTGCTGCAAATTCGAGGCCAACCTGGGCTACATAGTGAGATGCTGTCTCAAAAAACAAGAGGAGGAGCCCACAAACAGCACTCATACCCAGAAGTGCCAACTGCCCCTCTCCTTCCTCCCTGTCTCCACAAAGTATATTCCCCACATTTGCCAGCATGGATAAATTCCAGATGAGGGCCACAGCTCTGGGCTTAGACTCTATGTCAAGTTATGAAGTCATAACAAAGTACACTGTATGACTCCTAATCAGCCTTGCTGAATCCTTCTCACCTGGAATTATATCCTCTATGGCTGGTGGACACTCACAGGGAGAAAAAAGGAGGCCAAACCCCTTGCTCCAGCAATCCGTCCTTACTTGCTTAGTTAATGTGCATAATGTGTCAGCCTTGTGGCAGAAAGAGTGCCTAGTTCAGCTAAAAATCAGAGTATATTAGCTATAATTTATTAACTAAATCTTTAAGATTTGGGTCTATTATTATTATAAATTTAATTTTATAAATGCTCCTATAATGAAAAGAATAGTACATGGCCAGGCATGGTGGTGCATATCTGTCATTCCAGCACTTGGGAGGCTGAGGCAGGAGGATCACTACCAGTTCCAGGTCAGCCTAGGCTACACAATGAGTTCAAGGCCAACCTGAACTAGTTCGTGAGGCCCTATCTCAACAAACAAAATTACACAGTTCATCCTCTGAAAATGAAATTTTAAAATGACTATCCCCTGATTTTATTTTTTAATAAATACACCAAACTTAAATTTCTCATTTAGTGTATTTCTACAGATCACTCACACATAGACAAAAAACAAAAGACAAATAAAACCCTCCCCTCAAACCCTCAGAATCTGTACAAAAATAGAAGCTCTTCATTTTCTGTATCACCTTATCTTTTTTTGTGTATCATTTTGTTAATATGAAAAAAGTGTCTGCTTAGGAAAGTATAAAAACTGATACAATGTCACGTGCCCCAGACACATCCGATCTGGGCTGCACTGACACCTGTCCCTCCTGTGCCACTTCTAGGAACTGTCTGCAATGTGCGCTGAGCAAGACACAACTTTCCCATCCTCAGATGTCCACGTTCGTTTCTACAGATATCCTCAGGGTCACACACTGAAAATCTTGGATGAACATCAGGAAGTAGAAAATGAAACCAAAGGCTGCAGTCCACTCGCATATGGTGCTAACTAGGTGATACACATAATCCTTTTCTTTCGGATTCCATTTCAGCTTGGTGATGGAAATCAGGGAGCACAGGCAATCATGGGGAGGACGGCTGCATAGGACACCACAGAGATGGCCATCTGCACATGGCATTTGGACAGGCTGTTCCACTGGGGACAAGACTTGTAGGAGATGACCGACTGCAGGAGGATGTACATTATGCCACACACGAAGGCCAGCAGGGCGCCACCATCATGGACCACAGGCAAGGTCAGCTCTTGGAAATTGGCCACGATGCCCATCCCGATGCAGCCCACCAGGCCAAGGTCTAGCGACACCAGGTTGAGGACAGGAGTGCTGAAATAGCTGGTTTCTCTAGGATTTTGTATCTCATGTAAATTGCGGCCATACCAAGAAATGCAGAGAAGTTTATCATGAATTCAAAAATACTCACTGGAGGGGTTGTTCCTGTATCGGTGAGGTAGGGCAGGAAGGGGTTCATGTGCACAGAGAGCATGGCTACTACATAGGAGATAATGACTGTGGCCGACGACCAGGTCACCAACAAGAAGGGGAGGAAGGCCATGCCCTGCAGGAAGCACCACATGGTGGGGTGCTGTCACTGTTGGTAGGCGGAGGCAGCAGCCTGAAGCAGGACAGGGTATGACCAGTACGCAGGGAGCAGGGGGCAGGTGGGACGGGCTGTTGCCACACTGTGAGGTCACAAAGTGAGATGCTGGGCACCAGTGGGCCACAGGGTCCTGGCCTGAACAGTTTTTTTGAGTCATTATTCTTTAGATCCATTATAGAAAACGTAGGGAAAAAAAAAAACCTAACCAGTTTCACTACCATCTAGTCAAAGACAATCATTATTAGCATGTTAATATACTTAAAGTCATTATGTCAATTTTATTAGTCATTAAAATATCATCATATAATAAAGTTAGAATGAGTATCCTCTATTTATACATAGTCCCATTTATGAAGAAAGAAATTTGGCTAATACAGTACAAAGGGGATCTAGTCAGTCTGAAGTAAGACAATGTATCTTTTTAATCCAAGTTATTCATATCACTTGGCAATTGTAACATCAAAGCATGAATAGGCTGGGATTAGGAAGTGTATTACCTCTTCTGAAACTGCCACAGACTGTAGCAATGTATTCAGAATCCAGTTTTTTAACTTCACTTAGTACAATATCCTAATAGAAAAAAAATTAAGTCAGTATTCCAAAAATGGCTTTTCACAGTAACATTCTCAATACCAATCAAAGAACACAATTCAGTACACTCTTACTTGCATTTGTAACATCTCTTCACGAGGGATTCTTTTTTCAAAGTCCTCAAAGTATCTATAAGGGTGAAAGATTTTTGTAAATTTAAATCTCTTTAAAAATTAAACTACCTACATACTAAGTATCCTTATACCCACAGATCATTCTCATAATTCTCACAAATCAAGTATAGAATACATTGAGAAGGCAAAAATAAAATGGGCAGGGTTTTTTTTTTTTTTTTGGTGGTGGTACGCAGGATTGAACTCAGGACCTTGCGCTTGCAAGGCAGGTGAGGTGCCACTGAGCTAAATCCCTGCCCTAGGATGTCTATTTTTGAAGTTAATTCTTTGTAATATTTCAGAGACTCCATCTAAAATATTTGCGGCAGGTTCACATGATAGAGGAAAATAGGTATATTTAAACAAGTACATGTTTTCAAAGCAGATTACTCTCTACTGGTAAGTCAAGGGATTATAGTTTATTGCTCATGAATCTTGCAAAAAAACTATGGAAGAAGTGCTAGTGTACCATTGCACAGTATCATGACTATAGATAAAAATAACACAGTTTATGCCAAAAAGCTAGAAGAAAGGATTTTGAACGTTTTCACCACAAAGAAATGGTAATTGAGGAGATATGCTTACCTTGACTTACATATTATAAAGTGTGTACATATATCAAAACATCACATCACACCTCACAAATACATACTATTTTGTTCTTAAGTATCAGTAAATTAATTTAAATTAAGAAATAACACAAAAACTCTGCAAAATTATATATATATATACACACACAAACACACACACACACACACACACACACACACACATACACACATATCCTTGGCTTGCGAGGCAGGCAGCGGAACCACTGAGCTAAATCCCTGGCCCTGCAAAATTATATTTTAAAATATTATCCTAACAACATGGATGAACTCAGATAAGAATATGCTAAGTGAAAAACTCTAGTCACAAAAAGACATGTATTGGCCACAGTGGATTCATTTATATGACGCATCCAGAATAGGCAATCTATGCGACAGACAGATGAGTGGCTGGTTGTCTAGGGCTGAGTAGGCTGAGGGGCAATGTGCATGGGATAAATGGGGAATGACTGCTAAGGGCACGGGGTTTTTTTGGATAATAAAAATATCCTGAAACTGACTGTAATAATGGTTGCACAACTCTATGGATATAGCAAAAATCATTAAACTCTATAGTTTAAATGGTTGAATTGTATATAACTGTATCTCAAGGCTGTTATAAAGATATCTTAGGTTGAAATAATGTCTAAGCAAATATCTAAAAATCATGATGTGCCTGTTGAAAACCAATTTTCACAAAGAACAGGTTCTTCAGAAGATCTCACTTCCTATGGAAATGCAAAGAAAGTGAGAGTCACACCATCCTGGTGTTACTGATACTACTCTTAGACTAGCAATGTAAGTTTAAAAACATTTTGGTAAGGCATCAACAGGAAAGTTCAGACAGTTATTGGGACTGAATCACCAACCATTGGTACATATAGGACTTAATCACTGTCATCATAAGTAATCCATAGCTAGCACACAAAATAATTACTGATACTAATACAGAAACATGATCATTAGTTATTCTTATGCTGTTACTTATGTGTTTGTGGTTTCTTCTTTTTAATTTAATTTTTCATGTTTGATATTCTTTTCAGGCAGACTATAAACCCCTTAAAAGCTACACTGAATCTCTAATAACCTTATCCCAGACAAAGCACACAGCTTTGTACAACACAAAGTAAGCACCACCATCTGCCTGATGAACTCAGTTCTACTTATTTTAGGAAGAAGCTCCCTGCTAAAGTCAACAGAATGAGGGAAATCCTCAAAAACATGTAAACAAACCACAAAGCAATTATAAAATGTGTGAACTTGGGCAAAAAAGTGTACAAGATTCTGCAATGAATTTAGCATTGTTAAAATAAAAGAAGGTTATATTTAGCTAAGTGTGAAGAATTATGATATACAAAGAATGTTTATAAAAATTTTTAGTTTTACTTCTCAAGTATCAAAAGAAAATGCGCTTACTTTAGCCCAATTCGTTGATGATGGTTCAACTTATCTTCATTTTTCCTGAGATCTGAATAAAAGATAAAGTTGAGGAGTTAATTTAAATATTTTTTGGAAAAATTGAACTCCATAGCCCTTTTATTTTTTATTATTTATTTATTTATTTATTTGGGGGGCGGGGTACCAGGGATCAAACTTGGGACCTTGCGCTTGCGAGGCAAGCGGCAGAAACACTGAGCTAAATCCCTGGCCCATTATTTTTTTAAATTAAAAAAAATTTTTTTTCAGTACCAGGGATTAAACTCAGGGATCAAACTTGGGACCTTGCACTTGCAAGGCAGGAATGGCACAACTGAGCTAAATCCTCTGCCCTCCATAGCCCTTTTACAAAGAACTACTGAGGTAAAATGATTTTGGAAACAGAGAAAAAAATTTCAGACATGAAAACTAGATAAAATGACTTTTCAAATCAATGTAAAAGTAACAGCTGATTTCACCATCATTTTTATTTGCTCAATCAAAGTATCAGTTAAGAGTTACATGAAATAGTAGATAAATATACCAGGAATTATATCAAATTTTACTGGCTATAGCAAAAAGCAACCTAGAAGAACCACTGTTATTTAATTTATTGTTCATCGCAGTAGTAGTAACCACAACTTCTGAAGACTTTATGATTAACTGTGTGCGACTCACACTGGAGCTGCTTGTAAGTAGCTGAACCCAAACACTAAACCCTAAATGGCATAGATGTAATGAATCCATACATACAGTATATGCCCTTCCTTGGGAAGCATGAATGGACAAGTTAAATTTATATGATTACTGTATTAGGCTTAAGGAAAATGTTTTAAACTTACTTGACTTGGGCTCTATTTTTATCACTTCCTTGAAAGCAAAAATTCCTTCAATTAGCATTATAAATCTCTAACAAAAATCTTTGTCAATATATATAACATAACTTTTAGTCTGCTATATGACTTTGCCTAAAGTTTTATTAAAGGAACAAATGCAATTTAAATCTTCTAAAAAATTGCAAATTATAAATGGGAAGAAATGTTGAAATGAGAAGGTGAACAAGGGAGGGGGAGGGGGAATGGAAAGAAGGGACACAAGAAAAAAATTGAAACAAAGCTTTTGTAAATAAGGAGGGGAAGAGGGGTCGACAGGAGGGAGCAATGGGAAAAAAAGAAGCAAGATATACCATGTACAGGTACAAATTCCCTATGATGAATGTTACCGTTATGTATATCTAAAATGTACCAAGAAATGTTTTGAAAAAACAGTTTGCAAATTATAACTATTTCATTGCCTTAAAAAGTCACTTCTTGCTCTTCCTGATTTTTTTCTGAGTTATAAACTTTAAAATGTTTAAGATGGGAATATAAACTATATCCTATGTCTATTCCGTATTGCAGAGTTAAAAAGAAAGTCTGTATTGATTGAAAACAAATTTCTCAAGTTCGCATTTGTTACAGCATAAACAGTCCTTTGGGACCATATTTAACCTGGAATTAGTAACCTGTGGTATTACTCACTCACCTTCTAATGTTTTAATTCCTTCATCTACAAACTTCCTTGCAGCAGATGGACTATAAAGAAAGAAACACATCATTTCAATATCAGGTGAAACTCAAGGTCTTTGTAACAAATAACCAAATGTCTTCTATGTCAAACATAACCGTTATTAAGCTAAACAAGACCTGCTAAAATGGTTACTTTAGTAATGTTCAATTTTATCCAAAGTAAGAATTTTTGAAGCTTTAATTATTAGGAAGACAACCATGCACTTGGGCATTAAAAGACATCTAAGCAGCTAGCCCTCATAATGGCCATATACTGTATGGACATATAAGCACTTGAAAACTGTTCATTCATTCAACTAAGATCTACTGGGGAACCTATTACACAACAAATACTCTGCTGAAGATATAGCATAAATGAGACAAATAACAACCTTAGCCTTTATCCACTTATATCCAGTAGTCTTGAGTTCCCAAGGAGTATGCCCATTCTCAGTACACTATGTTTAAGAATTTATTACACTTTAGAATAACTTTCATCAGGGCAAGGGATGTAGCTCAGTGGCAATGCACTTGCCTGGCAAGTGCAAGGTCCTGAGTTCGATCCCTGGTACCAATACCTAATAATAATTTTCATCAGAAATGCAGCCATTTAAAAGGAACAATCATATACCTAAAGGAATGCCTTATTTCATAAAGATGAGAGGTAAGTAAAGCATTATGGCCTTAATATTTCAATATTAATCTTTGTCCAGTGTCAAAGAAGCTACCTTTTCTGCTAGTTCAAATTTTAAGATAAACATTTTTTTCATTCAAAATTGTCTGAAAGATTGTTCTAAATTATAATGTGCTATGGATAAAAGCTTAAGCCCTTAAGATAAACATGCTCAGAGAAGCAGAAGAGGCAGGACCTGGAGTGGGCAGTAAGACATACTCAGCAAGTGGAGTTTAGAGGAAGAGATTGTTCCTGGCTGGAAAATCAAAGTGGTTCATGAAGGAGGTGACATTTGCCTGGTACATGCTTTTACAGTGAAGGTAGCATCTGGCGACTAGCCTTGGACCATAAGGAAGGGTGACCATATTGGAAGATGCATTGTATGGGCAATAGTACAAACATAAAATACAGGTTTTTGAAGGGAAACAACATCTAAGTTTGTAAAAGCACAGGCTTTACAGGGAAACAGAATGTTGGTTGGCTGACATAAAAAATAAAACCAATCTACAACTGTGTCTGCTTAATAGTTCTTACCCAATGCCACTAACTCGAGTTAAGAAATTGATGGAAGAACTCATATCATCTTGCCGAATCTAAGGAAAAAAATGGTCAACTATGATTTAAGAATGCCTTGAGAATGTAAATGATCTCATTGGGAATACACCAGTATGCTACAAGAGGCGAAGAGCCATTTACATTTGCCTGGATAACCCAGACAGAAGTATTCATATTTAACATAGATAGTTACAGGTAACAGAGGGTGTCCCATCTCTGATTTAGTCAATGCTTTCCAAAATTTTTGACTAGGGTGTAGCTCAGTGATAGAGTACATGCTTAGCATGGATCAGGCCCTGGATTCAATCCCCGGGACCAAACAATTAAATAAATTTCTTTTCCTTTAAATTGACAGATTAAAAATGTATACATATTTATCATTACAATATGATATTTTGAAGTATACATATGTTGTAGTATGGTTAAATTTAGCTAATTAACAAATACATCACCTCTCATAGTGATTTATTTATTTATTTTTTTGGTACCGGGGATCGAACTTGGGACCTTGCAATTGCGAGGCAGGTGGCAGAACCAGTGAGCTAAATCCCCAGCCCCTCTCATAGTTATTTTTATGGTGAGAACATTTAACATCCACTCTCTGCATTTTCAATTTCCAAATACTTTTAAAAGTCCTATTCGTAAAAGACTGAAAATCATTAGGGTGAAATAAAGTCATAAAAACGCTTAGGAGAATTTAAGCATAGAAATTCTAAATGATAATGATAATGATCTTTTAGTCAGAGTTATAATCTCCTACAATTTCTTTTCTGAATGGTACTGAAAATGAAGAGCCAACACTACCATCAATGCTGTCATTTAAATGTAACATAAAGTAGAAAAAAAGGGTGTGTGTGTGTGTGTGTACATAAGCATAGTTTTTTGTTTTAGATAGTGTCTCATCACACTGCCAACCCTGGTTTCAAATTCATGAGCTAAAGTAATTCTCCCACTCTGCCTCCTAAATACATCTGGAACTTCAGGAATATACACTATACTGGACTAATATATGAAAATTTTACATAGCAGTATTTACATTTTTAGAAATAGAATACTTAAAGCCATAAAGGTCATTCATATCTTTTCCTTCTCAGTCTCACTAGATTGAATGACATCAAACACCCTGACACATGATAGTTGTCATAAAGAAAGATACTGTAATCATGTAAGTAAACAAGTTAAATTTTACCTTTTCCAGTTTACGCAATTTTCCAGTTGCTAAAAACTCATCAATTTTTTCAGCAATTTTTGTTCCTACTCCAGGCTATAAAGAAAATTAAAACTATAAAAGTCAAATAAATATAACATTTACCAAGTCACTAAAAAATAAAAAGTGAAAAATGAAAAACAAATGAGTTCATACTGAGTGCATATTCAAGTTCTGAAAAGAGCAATGACCAAGCAGAAATGAACAGGTCTAGAGGGATTAGAAAAGGGAAACTACTTAAGCTTTTCACTTCCTGTATCAGATGATAAAAAAGAAAGGTAATTTATAGTAGTGCTAACAGTAATTTTACTCTATAACATACTGACTTCAAGCATCACTACAATAAATTTTACTCCATGAAATACTGACCTCAAGCAGTTTAGACCCAAACTATTTCTTATACCTACCATTAAGAAAGAAAAGACAGATATCTAGAAATTTTTTTTTTCAGATTTCTGGAATTACTGCAGAGCCCTCATATGGCTAGATAGTACATCTGTGATTGTTTAAATAATAGTGAAAAGGAATAATGAAGAATTTTTATGTTCAGTCTAATCTAATGTAAAAGTAGTCTCAGATATTTTTGTATTACTACTAGGGAAAAACCATGAGCTCAGATTTGAAGATTATCAGAGCTTTTCAGAAATCTTTCTATAATAAGGAGGCTATGTGCAATAAATTTGAGGAGTTTTAAATCATTTGGTAGGATTTAGGTTAAAGAACATCTATTAATAGGTAGACCTTCTCAGGATATTCTTAGTGGTATTGTTACAAACTACCAGGAGATGTAGCCCTCTAGAAACTGTGACACTACTAGTAAATAGGGCCTCATGGAAATTACAAAGAACAGAGCTAACTGCCAAAACATGAAAGGGCTTAATCATGTGCTTATTAGCAGGTGACAGCTTTTAGGGGACACTAACTCCCATAAGTTTTTACAGCTAGGAATCAAAGAACAATAGCTAAGAACCACATATGCTAATATCACTTTTGGACACCAAGGTCTACTTAAGGAGTCACATTCAAGGTGAAATTCAATGTGAGAGTGACTACATGCATACAGGGCAAAGTAGAGAATAAAGCTGTAATTACATAAATTTTTAAAAATATTAAACCACCTTCCCTCCAAATAAAAAACACTTTAGTTAGAAAGTATGCTTGATACAGGATTAATTTTATTCCAAGACATTAGGAACAGCAAACCCTGCCTTTGTGAGTCAGGCAACTTCAGAGAGATGAGTTTAGTTTTGTGGAAACCCAGAATTTGTATATACGTGAACTCTTCCATCAAAGTGCTCACTAAACCTACCAATTTCTTGGCTTCTGCTCCACTCTTGATTTTGTGTGGGTACTTTGCTATAACTGATGCTGCTTTTCTATGAGAGAAAAAGAAACAAAATAAATTAAGTCCATCAAGCCCTTACTTTTCTTTAATTGATGTCTATATTCTAAGATAACTAATTGTCCATCTTCATATAAAACTTAAAACTTAGATAGCTGACAGACCAGCTACTATATTTTTAATTTTTAAAAGTATCTTGAAGTTCCTTTCTATACCTAAATGATAATGCTAGTACAAGTACTAGAATTTATGGGACACAATGAAAGGAGTCCTAAAAGGGAAGTTTATAGCTGAGAATTCCTACATCACAAAAACAGAGCCAGCACAAATAAATAACTTAATGATACATCTCAAGGTCCTAGAAAAACAAAAACAATCCAAACCCAAAGCTACTACAAACTACAAGGAAGGAAATTATAAAAATCAGAGCATAAATCAATGAAATTGAGACAAAAAAATACAGAGTCAATGAATTGAAAAGTTGGTTCTTCAAAAGAATAAACAAAATAGACAAATCCTTAGCCAATCTAAACAAAAAAAGGAGAGAAAAGACAAGAATCAAAGCAATCAGAAATTAAAAAGGTAGCCGGATGTGGTGTTGCATGCCTTTAATCCCAGCACTAGGGAGGCTGAAGCAGGACTGCCGTGCATTTGAGGCCAGTCTGGGCTATATAGTGAGTTCAAGGCCAACCTGAACTACATAGTGAGACCTTGTCTCAAAAAACCAAAAAGAAATTAAAAGGTCAAATCGAAACAAAAAAGATTATTAACAATTACTCTGCAAATCTATAAACCAATAAATTGGAGAATTCAGAAGAAATGGATGGATTCTAGATATATATGAATTACTAAAACTGAACCAAGAAGATGTAAAAACCCTAAATAATTCACGCAATGAAACTGAAGCAGTAATAAACAACCTGTCAACTAAGAAAGCCCAGGTCCAGACAGATTCACTGCTGAATTCTACAGAAATTTCAAAGGAGATCTAGCACCAATACTCCCCAAGCTTTTAAATGAAATGAAAAGGAAGGAAGACTCCTAAAGTCACTCCTGGAAGCTATGATTACCCTGATTCCAAAACCATACGAAAAAGAGAACTGTACATCAATCTTTTTAATGAATATAGATGCAAAATTCCTCAACAAGATATTGGCAAACAGAATGAAATAAATCATCAAAAACATCATACATGACCAGGTAGGCTTCATCCCAGGGATGCATGGATGGTTCAACATACACAAATCTATAAACATAACATCACATAAACAGAAGCAAGAACACCAACCATACAGTCATCTCAATAAACAAAAAAGCTTTTGACAAAGTCCAATATCCTCTCATGATGAAAAATAAATAGGTATAGAAGGACCGTACCTCAATGTGATAAAAGCCATTTATGACCAATCTACTGCCAACATCATATTAAATGGGGAAAAACTGAAAGCTTTCACTCTAAAATCAGAACAAGACAAGGATGCCCACTATCACCATACCTGTTCAACACAGTAGTCGAAACATTAACAAAAGCAATTAGGGAAGAAAAAGAAAAAAAAAGGGATATGCACAGGAAAAGAAGTCAAATTAATATTTGCAGATGATATGATCTTCCACGTAGAAGACCGAGAAAAATGTAACAAAAAACCTCTTAAATTAACAACCAAATTCAGTAATGTAGGATATAAAATCAATGCACAAAAATCAATAGTGCTGGGGCCGGGAATTTAGCTCAGTGGTTCCAGTGCCTGGCTCGCAAGTGCAAGGTCCCGAGTTTGATCCCTGATACCAAAAAAAAAAATCAATAGTGCTTTGGGAAGTGGAAGCAAGAGGGTCACTGTGAGTTTGAGGCCAGCTTGGGCAACACAGTGAGACCCTGCCTAAAAAAAAATAGGTCAATAGTGCTCCTGTACACTAATAATGAACCCACTGAAAAAGAAATTAGGAAGAAACACCATTAACAATAGCACCCAAGAAAAATTAAATACTTAGGTGTTAACATAATTAAAGAAATAAAATACCTCTACAATGAAAACTACAGTACTATAAAAAGGAAATCCAAGAGGACTTCAGAAAATGGAAAGATATCTCCTGTTCCTGGAAAGGCAGAATATAGTCAAAATGGCCACACTTCCAAAAAATTTTTTTATTAATTTTATTGGTACATTTTAGGTATACAATATAATGACATTCATCATT
>NW_004624780.1:908299-988717 GCF_000247695.1 Heterocephalus glaber
ACGGCAATTAGACAAGAGAAAGAAATAAAAGGAATAAAGATAGGAAATGAAGAAGTCAAATTGTCATTATTTGCAGATGATAGGATACTCTATATAGAAGACCCCAAGAACTCCACCAAAAGTCTCCTAGACTTATTAACCAAATTCAATAAAGTAGCTGGATACAAGGTCAACACACAAAAATCAATAGCTTTCCTCTACACGAACAACAGACTCACTGAGAGAGAAATAGCACAAACAATTCCTTTCACAATAGCATTCAAAAAACTGAAATACCTAGGAATCAACAAAAGAAATCAAAGACCTCTTCTCTGAAAACTACAGCACTCTGAAAAGAGACTGAAGATATCAGAAAATGGAAAGACATTTGTCGGGAGCAAAGCTACATAATTTTGGGGAAAAATCATTTGATTAGGCCTAGTTCTCCTGCCCACAGGCCAGCTATGGCATTTGGAGACATAATTCCATTTTAGCCTCTGGTCACAATTGAGACCTCAATGATCCGGTGATGCTGTGATGCTCCGGGACAAGATTACACCAGCTGAAGACATTCTGGGAGGAATAAATCTTCATCTGCATAGTTCCTCATTGATCTAGGAATTCTCCTGCTCTCCAGTCATACATTTGTTTCTCCTGATGTAATGGAGTTACCTGTTACATTTGTTTCTCCCGATGTACTGAATAAAAGGTACTGCAAGCTTGGGGGCCTTCGTCTTTGCGGGTCAGAGCAGCACTGATCAGGCCCAAAGCTCAGCTTCTTCTCAGTCTCATTTTTTTCTACCTTTCCTGTATAATAAGTCAATTCCCCTTGTGCTATTGTGGCTCGTAGGAGACTAGGACTTACTGCAGAGGTCCTACTAATGTCCCCCTTCCCTGTTCCCTACAGACATCCCTTGCTCCTGGGTAGGAAGAAACAACATAGTGAAAATGGCCATACGTCCAAAACTGCTATATAGATTCAATGCAATCCCAATTGAAATTCCAGCAGCATACTTCATGGATCTTGAGAAAACGATCCAAAAATTCATTCGAAACAAGAAGAGACCTAGAATAGCAAAAGCAATTCTAGATAACAGAGACATGGCAAAGGGTATCACAATCCCCAACTTGAAACTATACTACAAAGCTACTGTGATAAAAACAGCATGGTACTGGCAAAGAAACAGACCTGAGGACCAGTGGAACAGATTAGAAGATGCAGAAACAACTCCAGACACACTCAGCCTCCTCATCTTCGACAAAGAAGCCAAACACCCTCACTGGAGGAAAGATAGCCTCTTTAATAAATGGCGCTGGAAAAACTGGGTTTCAACTTGCCAAAGATTAAAACTAGACCTATATCTCTCACCATGCACTAAACTAAAATCAAAATAGATTAAAGATCTAAATATTAAAACAGAAACACTGAACAGGCTGGAGCAGAGGTTAGGTAGAACTCTTGAAGACATTGGTGTAGGAAAAGATTTTATGAACAAAACCTCAGTTGCCTGTGAACTAGCACAAACATAATTCTAAAATTGACATACAGATTTAACTCAATCTCCCAACCAAAATTTCAACAGCATTCTTCACAGAACTGGAGAAAACAATCCAAAAATTCGTATGAAACCAGCAGAGACTCAGCATTAGTGAAAGCAATTCTGGGCAAAAAGAGCAAAACAGAAGGCATCATAATCCCCAACCTGAAGTTGTATTACAAAGCTACTGTAATAAAAACAGCAGGGTACTGACACAAAAACAGACATGAGCATCAATGGAACAAAATAGAGGATGAAGTGGGCTGAGGATTTAGCTTAGTGGCTCTGCCGCCTGCTCCGCAAGTGCAAGGACCGAGTTTGATCCCCAGTGCCAAAAAAAGAAAAAAAGAAAAAACAAAATAGAGGATGAAGAAACAACCCAACCATATTCAACTATTTGATCTTTGACAAATAGGCCAAAAACATACACTGGACGAGAGATAGCCTCTTTAATAAATGGTGTTGGGAAAGCTAGCTATCCACATGCAGAAGATTGAATCTATACCCATGTCTCTCACCATGTACCAAACTAAAATCAAAATAGATCGAAGAACTAAATGTTGAAATACAACCAACCTGTTGGAAGACAAAGTAGATAAAACTCGAAGTCATAAGCTGAACAAGGACCTTCTGAACAGAACCCTGGTTGATCAGGAAATAGTACCATGAATCAACAAATGGGATTATATCAAATTAAAAAGCTTCTGGACAGCAAAAGAAATAATCAAGAGAGTGATGGGCCAGGGATTTAGCTCAGTGCCACGCCTGCCTTGCAAGTGCAAGGTCCTGAGTTCAATCCCTGGTACCAAAACAACAACAACAAAAAGAGAGTGAAAAGACAACCAACAGAATGGAAAAACTTTTTGCCAGTTATTCCTCAGAAAGAGAACTCATATCTAGAATATAAGAAGAACGAACAAAAAATTAAACCTCATAAATAAAAGACCCAATCAAGAAATGGAAACTAAAATGAATGGACACTTCACAGAAGTACAAATGGCCAGTAAATACATGAAGAAATGCACATCATCTCTGGCATTTGAGAACTGGAAATTAAAACAACACTGAGATTTCATCTTACTCCAGAATGAACGGACATCAACAAGAAATCAAATAATAGCAAATGCTGGATCCCACTTCTGTCTCTTAGACAGAAGCTTTCTTTCTCTCAATAAATTTTTCCTTTTTTTTTTTTTTTTTGGTACCGGGGATCGAACTTGGGACATTGCGCTTGCAAGGCAGGTGCCAGAACCACTGAGCTAAATCCCCGGCCCAATTTTTCCTACTTTTAACCTCCATTATTCCTAGAATTCATTCTTCAATTTCAGAGAACACAAACTCGTGTTTCGGATATCTAGTAGGTTTGGGAGTCACATCTCTTTCCCCTAAATCAATATCATTACTTTATTTCACCTGAAAACATATCAAAAGGTAAAATCATTGGACCAGAAGGTAACTAACTCCATATTAATTTTTGGAGGAAATGTCAGAATTTTATTGGAAGAATAAATTTTATTGGTTTAATAAAGATATATTTTCTTGGGGCCGGGGATTTAGCTCAGTGGTTCCGCCGCCTGAGTCTCAAGCAGAAGGACCTGAGTTCGATCTCTGGTACCAAAACAAAAACAAAAACAAACAAACAAAAAGATATATTTTCTTGTTTAAAAAAAAAAAACCCCAACAAATTCTGGAGAAGCTGTGGAGTAAAAGGAACCCTTCTACAACCACTATGGAAATCAGTGTTGCAGAGTTTCCTCAAAAAACTGAAACTAGAAATTGCATTTGACCCAGTTATTCCCTTCTAGGTATCTTCCCCAAAGAGTTAGATATCATATTATAGTGATACTCAGGTTTATACTAGCACAACTGAAACAGCTAAATCTTGGAAGCAGCCTGTATGTCCATCAACAGATGAATGGATAAAGAAAATGTGGTATTTACAAACATGGTATACTAACTGCAATAAAGAAAGATAAACTTGAATCATTTGTAGGAAAATGGATGCACCTTGAGACTATAATGTTAAGTGAAATAAATCAGATATACATGCTCAAATATTGAATGGTTTCTCCTACATGAGAAAAACAACGTATAAATAAAGAACAAAATACAAGATAGACAACAGGAGGTAGGGAAATATACCTTTCTCAAATGAGAAGGGGACTGAGACATAGAAGAGTGGTACCCCTAACCCTAAAATGTATTATGTACATGTACCAATTCCACATAAGAAATGTAAATATGTACTGCAAAATAAAAAAAGGGGATGTGTATCAAGAGATGGATGGAGTGGGGGAGGGAAGAGAAAGGGGATGAAAAAAAGAATTAAGATGTTATGTACATGTACATAATGAACGTAGATGTTATGTACATGTACATAATGAATGTAAACATTATGTACTACAAACATGTACTGATTTTTTTAAAAAGCAACAATACAGGTAAGTCTAAAACATAAACACTGAGTAATCTTTGGAACCATGGATTTTCATTGTATTTCTAGCACATATAAACAAATAAATTTGGATTTCAACTCCTTTGTTAGTACATGACTGATGATGAGTTTGGAAAGGACATATTCATAGGCTAAGAAGCAAGCTGAAGGTAGTTTACGAAAGTTATTTCAGGAAAAGGAAGTTGGTTCAGATAATTGGCACTATGGGACAGAGCCTGACAAGGAAGAAAAATTAGATCATGAAAGACTTTTTGAGCTTAGTGTGATGGTACACACCACAGTCCCAGCTACTTGGGACGCTGAGGCAAGAGAACTACAAGTTAGAGGTCAGCCTGGAAAACTTAGTGAAACCCTGTCTCAAAATAAAATTGAAGCTCATCAGCAGAGCACCTGCCTAGCATGTGTGAGGCCCTGGGTTCAATCCCCAGCACCACATTAAAGGGAAGGGGATTCATATGCCACAATGTATTAGGGCTTTATCAAGGTAAAGAGAAAATATTTAATTAAAATGGAAGAATGACAGGATTGGTCAAAAGATTGCTTTAGCCACAACCAACAGTAATGTATATAGGTATGGGAAGCAGCATGCAGGGGTAGTAGAGTATTATTTGCTTTTCTGGACTTATTTTCCATTCATGCCATACCCTTTAAGCAAAATGATTTACTGGCTTCAAGTCTCAATGCCTTGGTATATTTTGTTTCCTTTGTCTAGGTTGCTTTTCCTCTCATTAACCAATGATGAGCTCTTTCAAGACTAAACACCTTATGCCTGTTGACTGCTATGACACAAACAGATATAGGGTTGACTGTCTCCCTAACTTCCAGATTACCAATATATGGATGATAGTTCAATTACTTTAGGAAGTCATAGGAAGTAATGAATGGAGGAAGCGTAGTAAGTTTTGAAATATGTTCAGTGGGAAGGGAAAATCTGTGAAGAGAAGCCCAATGAGACACAACTTTGGAGTCACTGATAGAAGTGGTATTCAGGTTGTAAGCCACTTGGATATCTGGTAGGCCAAGAAAGAGAGTGAAAGGGAGAGAAGAGGGCTATAGGCAGACTTCTGGAAATACCAAGAATACAAGACAGATGAAGAGAGGGCAGAAGGAATACTATCACAGGAGTGAAGATAATGACTTTGATGTGGTGAATGCCACTGAGAGTGCAGTAAGATCAGATATAGATGAGAATATTTTCAGAGATGGTAGGATGAAAATTATACTACAATGACATAAGGAATGACTACAGAGGAAAAAGTCCACACATGAAACAGATTATCCAAGAAAACTGAAGGAAAGAGATAAGCATCTAGCTAAAGGAAGTTAAAATGGCTTTGGTTTTACTTTAAAGAGCTCCTGAGCATATTTTGACAGGCTAAGGAGCAGATGCAGGTGGATGTGGGCACAATGGCTAGGAAAGCCTCGTCCTGAGGACCTTGGTGATGGACAAGGATGGGATCTCATGAATGTGACAGAATCAACCAGGGGCCAACCAGATGTTTCCTTGAACCACATTTATTTCACAGTACAGACCTCATCTGTCTTTTATTCTCGCTTAAAATCACACTTAAAATCCAGACAGTCACGTTTGATGGTGGGAAAAATATGTAGGCTATATCCATTGATTCAGCTTATCTGAATTGATCCTACAGAGCTCTATCAAACTTCTGAAAATGTCAAATATAGTACCACCAAATTTTAGCTGTTTTCTCCCTCTTGAAGATGGCCCAAATATCTACTGGACCCTCAACCCTGTTACCTGCTACACAAAACAAGAGCATGCCAGAACACATGCTACTAGCCAATGCCACACTGTCCCACCTGTAAGCATTGTACTTGTGGATAGCCTGGCTCACGTTCTTCTCAAAGTTTGCGAGTTCTGAAAAGGCAACGAGAGGATCGGGTGAGCAAGAACCACGAGTAAACACACAAGAACTGGGTTCCCTCTAGGGGATGCCCACCCAATTCTCCCAGGCCAGACCAAAGGCCGCGCCGGCGGTGACCAGGAGTCCCAGAGGACTATGATCAGGCAACCAAGGAAGACGCCGCGGAATCTCCTGCAAGGGGCTGACCTTCCACTGGGCAGTCTGGACAGAAGGCAGGCTGGCCGTGGATGAAAGAGTGAAGGAAGCCGGTGGGGCGGCCAGGACTCACCCATGAGCATGTCGGTGATTCCCCCGTTGAGCGTCTCCTGCGGCGCCTTCCGTTTACTCATAGCGGCCTGCACGGAGGACCCCAGTTGTCCAGCACCTGGGCCCGATCCCCTCTCCCAATCGTACCGAGGGACCTGGACTTGGGGCAGGGAAGCAGCCAAGGCAGGGAAGCAAGCGCGACCCTGAACAATGGCCGCCTCTGACAGGAGGCAGGGCTCGGCTCGCGCTGTGACGTCAGGGCGCCAGACAAGGGGCGGGGCCAGAGACGCAAGGGGCGGGGTAGGGACGGCCGGAGGGTTGTGGGTTCTTTCCCAGGCTTCTCTGGACTCCCTTCCCTGCCGAGCGGGTGATGCTGTAGGAGTCCGATTTTATTCTTAAATCTGTAAGACGGCAGGCCTGGGGACCAGGGCCCAGAAGACTGAAGACTGCTCTTGTCGACCTGTAGGTGCCCGTAGTCGCGGGGTGTGGGACGTGGTTTGAAGGTTAGGAGACCGCGCCGGCAGCTCAGTTCCTGTCCACACCCCTAGGGGGCGGTGTTGTCGGGGTCGGGCCTCGGGCGCCGCGGGAGCTGGACCCAAAGGGCGGAGCCCAGGCAGCCTCCCAGGCAGAGTTGTCCGCACTTCTGCCAGCCCAAGGCTAGGGTGTTGTCAACTCCCCTGTCTTGTGGTCAGGTCCCAGATGAAAAGAGCACAAGAAAGGGCTGTGTGACCTGGACAGCGGGTAGCGAGCCCTCACTATACCACGAGGGCCCATGTATGAGAAATGTACAGTCTACGTGAGGAATGAAACATGACATCCGCATTGTTTGATTTTATAAGTGTAACTCTTGGGTTCATCCCTACTGCAATTCTAGGCACTTGTTTTGTGCATAAATTAAAATTTTTATTACAAAATGACACATAGTTGCTATTGAAAAATCTGAAAAGTATATAAAAGAAGAAAATTGGTATTAGTGATTATTTGTCTTACCATTCAGCTTGTCTTATTTATATTTTGGGGCATACATTTCTAGGTTTCTTTTTTTTTTTTGGTACCGGGGATCGGATCGAACTCAGGTCTTTGCGCTTGCGAAGCAGGGGGCGAAACCACAGAGCTAAATCCCCGGCAACATTTCTAGGTTTCTAATACAGTTCTTTTAAAATTTCTATTTTACAAAATAAAGAAGTAATCCTTCAGATTAGTTTCTTTTATTGGTTATGGTTCTTTGCCTTTTTACAATATCAGCATAAATCTTAAGTAATGCTTACTAACATGTGTATTTCTTTTTTGTTAATTTCCTACTCATATCCTGTGCTTAGTTTCCTTGGGGGTCGTCTTAGTAACTCGTTGCTGGGACATGATACCCAACACCCACAACTTAGAGGAGAGGTTTATCTGGGCTCATGGTTTTTAGGTTTCAATTCATTGTCCACTAGCTCCAGGCAGAAAGGGCATGGTGGAAAGGTCCGGGGTAATAAAGCTGCTTAAGTCATGCAGGTCAGGAAGCCAGAGAGGAAGGAGGAGCTAGGGAGGGAGATACATCCTTCCAGGTTCCCCCCCAGGGACCTGCCTCTAAACCAAGTCCTACCTCCTAACAGCAAGTGGGTCACCTTTAGCACTAATCACCTTCCACAGGCCTGCCTCTGAGTGCATGAGACTTTAGTAGGCCATTTCAGAACCAAATCACAATAGGGGCATTTGTTACTCATTTGTTAAATTTTTTAATATATTACTACAGTACTTACTCTTTTGTATAGTTTTGTAATGGGATTGAAAGATTGGTGACAATGAACCAGAGACATGGGTAGACGTCTCAGAAAAGACATAGATTGAAGACATTTATATCTTATGTGAATACCCACCAAGGGACATCTGCATGGGAGGTTCTTAATAAGGTTGACAACATTACATGGTGAGTGGATGTCAGTCTCTTTCTCCAGCCACCACAGGGTTTGCTCAACAGGTCATGAACAAAGTGGCCACGGGCACAGGAATGGGGGCTATGTGCAGGTTCAACAATATGAACTTCCCCTTACAAAACTGATCTTGCTTGTGCTGTTATCTACCAATAGAGACTAACACTGAATCTACCAAATATAGCACTCAATTCCCCCAGAAGCAATCTGATGGCAGGCTGAGTATATTGGACCTCTCTTATCTGGGAGGGGCAGATTCACCCTGTCATGCTTTGTTGGATTAGATACATAATCTGAATATGGAGTTGTCTTCTCTTCCTGCTCTCCCAGCACCACATCTGTGGACCCAAACCACCGCTCATCAAGGATCTCATTTCTGAGCAAAGTAAGTGCAGAAGTTGGCTTACATTCAGGTAGTTAACTGTATGTACCACATGTGCCCACCATCCAGAAGTGGCTGGAGAACTGGAACTGGGATGGCTTAATGAAGATAGTTACAGCACCAGCTGGAACATACCATGTCTTAAAAGATGAAGTATGTGCAGTGGATCTAATACTATTATAAGAAGCAAATGGCCACACCTCACACAACAATCAGAATACATGGGTCTGAGGATCAAAGGCTGAAAGTGGGAGTGGCTTAACCCACTGCATATACAAAAACTCTCAGAAAATTTTTATTTCCCATGCTGGCAATCTTGAACTCTGCTGGCTAGAGAGGCTAGTGCTCAAGGGGTGGGTCAAGAGTACAATGCGAGTTCCATTGACTTGGGAGGTGAGATGCCATTTGGGACCCCCTACAGCAATGGGGCCAATAGGCAGAAAAAAAAAAATGCTTGTTTGGGATGGTTGATCTTGGTTGCCAAGGGGAACTGGATTGCTGCTACACAGTTGGAGCAGTGATACAGTGAGGACTGTGTCTGGATCCCAGAGGATTATCTGGGTCATCTCTTTATACACTCCTGTGCCATAGTTAAGAATAATGGAAAGAGGGGCCGGGGGGATTTAGCTCAGTTGTCCCACTGCCTGCCTCACAAGCAGAAGATCCCGAGTTTGATCTGTGGTACCAAAAAAAATAAATAAATAAAAATAATAATAATAATGGAAAGTGCAAAAATAAAAAGCTGGATGATCATGGACTCACATTCTTTTAGGAATGACAATTTGAATTATGCACTGGATAAAGAATTCGAACAAGCTGAGGTTATTGGCTGAGGGCAAGGGAAAGAAATCAATAGCTATCAGCTACAGCTTCATGGAAGACAGATAATTACAAAAACAGGGACTGCAGTAAGTAGCTTTTCAAAAATTTTATTTGTCATACGTAACTGCCTATTTGTACGTTATCCACTTTCTCTTTCCCAATATTGTTTTATATACAACTAGCTAAGGATAAACCTTACAATTTTGAATAATTCAATTTTGTGAATAATTAATGTAGCTCTCAGTGGGTACAGTGACTGCTGGGTCCGTGCTGTTTTTCATTTTGGGGAAAGGATGAGATTTGTTTTTTAACTTCTAGGAAAGTTGGCTGTATACTGCTAGGTGGAAACATAGTCATTCAGTAGTTTGGTTTAAATGTGTGTAGAAAGACGCATATGGAAGCCAAAAAGGTGGACTGTGCTGGTCACTGATTATTGTCTCTTAAATCCAAAAATCCACCCTTCCTTGTCTTGCTTTGGCTACTGGGACATTTTTCCCCTGCCAAGTGGAACAATGCTAAGCATTTTCAGAGAGGACCCTGGAAGGAAGCAGGTCTCTTCTTCCTGGGTGTTTGGGAGGCCATCTGCTGGAGTGTGCTGCAGCCAGCAGGAAGAGACATTGGCAGCACAAAGGGGGCTTCCACACACACTCCCCCATGGGCCATACCTCTGTGGGTCTGCACCGAATGCCACTTCCTGTGAGTCTGCCTGCCAGCACAGCTCCTCAGAGCCACGCCCTCTCCAGGGATATCTGGATCTCAGATGTGAGCAGCAGCTCTTTCAGATCTGTTTCTTCAGAATCCTCTGCCTCAGCCACTGAGGTAGCCACTGCTCTGTTTCTGCTATTGTTGTATTCCTTTTTTTCCACTTTTAATTTTTTTGGTACACTTTAGATTTACATAATGATCACATCCATTGTAGGGAATTTGTACCTCTACATGATGTATCTTGATTCCTTTTTTCCCCATTCCCTTCCCCTTCCTTCAGCCCTCTTCCCCTTCCTTATTTACCAAAGCCCCATTTCCATATTTTCCTTTTCTAATTTTTTCCTTCCTTCCTTTCCTTCTTCCCCTCTCTAGTTCCCCCTTCTATTGAATGATTTTTTATTTCACATTGTCTGTTACGTATTTTGGTCCCTATTTAATTTTCAGTTTCTTATACCAGAGAGACGAGGCAATATTTACGTGTTCGATTTATTTAAGAAATGGATGTTCAAGGAACATCCATTTAGCTATAAATGTCTCAAGCTTTTTTATGGAAGAGTAGTACTCCATTGTATAGAAAAACCACATCATTATCCATTCATCAGTTGATGGGCATTTGGGCTGTTTCCAAGATTTAGACATTACAAACTGTGCCACTATAAACATGGGTGTGCATGCTGGGGATCTTCCCCAAAGAATTAAAAGAATCATACCACAGTGATATATGTGCGCCCATGTTCATAGCAGCACAGTTTGTGATAGCTAAAACTTGGAAACAGCCCAAATGCCCATCAACTGGGGACTGGATAAAGAAAATGTGGTTTTTTTATAAAATGGAGTACTACTCAGCCATAAAAAATGAGAAATTAGAGACATTTATAGCTAAGTGGATGCACATTGAGGCAATATTCTTAAGTGAAATAAATAGGACACACATGTATAAATACTGAATAGTTTCTCTGGTGTGAGAAACTGAAAGTGTAAATAAGGACTAAAATGTATAATAGGTAATGTGAAATAGGAAGAAAAGGGGCAAAGGGGAAGGAAGTGGGAGGGCTAGGGGAAAGGATAGAAGGGAAGGGATTAATATGAGAAAATGGAAAAATAGGAACAAAATCATTGTAAATAGGGAGGAATGGAGGGGTTGAAGGGAGGGCTGGGCAAGGGTGAAAAATAAGAACCAAGAGAGATTATGTAAAGGTGCAAATTTCCAATGATGAATGTCATTATATTGCATACCTAAAATGTACCAATGATTAGAATGAATAATCGATAATGAAAAATAGGAAGAAAAGGTCCAAAGGGGTAGGGGTAGTGGGAGGGGCTGGGGAAAGGAAAGAAGGGAAAGGAAAAATGCTGAGAAATGGAAAAAATGGAAATAAAGTCCTTGTAAATAGGGAAGGGTGGAGGGGGTGAAGGGAGGGCTAGGAATGGGGAAAAAACAAGAACCAAGATGCATTATGTAAAGGTACAATTCCCAATGAGAAATGTAATTGTGTTGTATACCTACAATGTACCAATAAAAGAATTTAACAAAAATCAAAAAATAAAAAAAATAAACATGGGTGTGCATATATCGCTGTGGTATGATGCTTTTAATTCTTTCGAGAAGATACCAAGAATAATAGATGGTCAAATAGAACCTCTAATCCTAGTTTTTTGAGTAATCTCCACACTGATTTCCACAATGGTTGTACCAGTCTACACTTCCATCAACAGTGGAGAAGGGTTACTTTCTCCCCACAGCCCTGCTAGCATTGGTTATTGGTTGATTTCTTGACATTAGCCATTCTCTCTGGAATGAGATGGAATCTCATCGCTCAGATGACCAGTGGTGTAGAACATTTTATATATATATATATATATATATATATATATATATATATATATATATATGTATAGTTGTATTCTTAAGAGTGTTATTCATGCACAAGAAGCCAATTCTCTGTTGTAAAGTGGTTTTTTTATATTAAGCATTTTTTACTAAAGTTACTGTTTTATATTCCTGACTGGACCTTGACTAAAAGAAGTATGACGGTGGGACTAGTTATGTTGAGAACAAAAAGTGGTAGAGACTGGGGTATGGCTCAGTGGTAGAGGATTTGCTCAGTATGTAGGGGGCCCTAGGGTCCCTTCCCCAGCATGCACTTGTGCACGTGCACGCACATACACACTAAGTTTTTGGAGATACATACTGAAATACACATGGGTGAAGTGTTACATATTTTGTTTTTTTTTGAGACAGTAGTTATATGTAGTTTGAGACAGTTGCCTATTTGTAGTTCAGGCTGGCCTTGAACTCACTCACTATGTAGCCCAGGCTAGCATCGAACTCATGGTGATCCTCCTGCCTCAGCCTCCCAAGTGCTGGAATTACAGACATATGAAGGTTAAGTGTTATATCTGAGATCTAATTCATAAATAAAATAAAAGGTGAAGAAGTACATGTGTTGAAATCTGTTGAATCTAGGAAAATGGAATATAGTTCTTCATACTTTTGCCTGTTTTTATATAGTTTCCAAATTCTCCATCATAAAAAGTGAAAACCCCAAAATATCCAAATATCCCTGCAGTAATCTGTGCCACAGCACAGCATGGCCATGACAACCTTCATGACCATAAATCAAGGGACAGTTAAGTGCTAGGATAATCTGATGTCTGCCCCATTCCCACTGCCGAATACTGGGGAAGAGCATCCGTCTGAGACCAACTGGCCCTCCCTCAGAGGTCAAATTCCATTTAACCTTATTGGATCTCTCCATGGATAGAAGTATGATAATGAGGGCCGGGGATTTAGCTCAGTGGTTCCGCAGGCTGCCTTGCAAGCACAAAGTCCTGAGCAAAGTCTTGAGTTCAATCCCTGGTACCAAAAAAAGAAGTTATGATAATGGTAAGAGCACTTGTCTCATTAGAATTGTTTATAGAAGACTATTACCAACCTAAAATCCACTGGTTGTAAGAAACACTATTTTTTTAAAAAGTTTAACTTTTTTCTTTTTACTAAAGCCCACAATTTCTGTAATACAATGAAATGTTTCCACAGAAATACTGAACAATAAATACTCTATTTTGCTGAGGGTTCCAACTTAAGAGTTCATACCTTTTTCCTTTTTTCTTATTTTGAGACCAGGTCTTGATATGCAGCCCAGGCTGGCCACAAATTCACAACTGTGCTGCCTCAGCCTGAGTGCTGGGATTATGGATATGTGCCACCATACCTGGCTTTGTATCTAATTCTTGTGCATTAAAAATCAGCATGGACTTGAGACAATCTAGAACACACTGTATGTTTTTTTTTTGGTACCGGGGATCAAACTCAGATCCTTGCGCTTGCTCAGCAGGCAGCGAAACCACTGAGCAAATCCCTGGCCCCAAAGAACACACTGTATTTTGAAATCTATGGCTAGTCTGATTAACCATAATTGGGAAAAAATAACAGTACTCCTAATTTCCTCAAGAAAACTATTACAGATGGGTGTTGTGGTGCACCCTGTGAGGTCAGCTACTCTGGCACTCTAGAGATGGGCAGAGGCAAGGAACAGCGTCTCCCCTGGAGCCTCAGAGAACCTGGTCCAGATGATGTCTTTTTTTTTTTTTTAACTGGGAATCCTACTCAGGACCTCGCACTTGCCAGGCAGGGGGGCACCACTGAGCTACATTCCTGGCCTCCAGCTGATGTCTTGGTGTCAGGTTTCTGGCCTTCAGAGCTGAGAGAATAAACTCTTGTCTTAAGCTGGGGAAACTCACACCAGCCAGACAGAGCAGGCTTTCTTCTGGCTCTTGTCTGTGGCCGTTCATCAGTTGGCTCCTCTAGCATTCAACCTGGGCTATGTAAAACAAAAACAAATGCAGAAACTCACTGCCCATATCACTGCTCAGCTCCCAAGGTCCCAGGACAGTCACCTCCTCTCTGCCTTTCAGTCTTATACTATATTTGCTTATATACAATGTCCAAGCATTTAAAAGCACATCTATTTCATCTGTTTGGAAGGAAGAAGTCCTAACTCCTGAGTTTCCACTTTTTCAGTTAATCAGAATGGTCCAGCAATAAACTTTTTAAATCACGGCTTTGGTTATGTCATTTTCTTGCTAGAAACCGAATAACTTCGTTGCCAATACCACATCCACAGCCCCAACTTAGCCAGCACTCACTGCTTCCCTAGTCTGCCCCTAGCCTTACTTCCTACATGTCCTTTACCTAGGATCCCAAGTCGTGCTTTCTCAGGCTCTAGATCCTTTGGAACGTTAACAAAGGGGCAGCAGAGTTCTGTGGTACAATGATATAGGAAAACAATGGATTTATATAAATTAAGCCAGTTTTTTATTATAAGCCTCTTCAGATAAGTGTTCACTGTGACTCTCCAAAAAGCAATGAAAGCAGGAAGCATTTCCTAAACTTACTTCACCAGCTGCTTCATACAATCTACATGAAAGCCACTTCGTGAAACCTCTCTACTCCAACTTTCTTCTCCAAGCATATGTTATCTGTCTCTGATCACCAGCACTAGTTTTGTTCTCCTGCTCTGTCCATGTTTTTAAAAGTTTTGTGAAATACAGAAGAAGCAGTGCTACTGTACTGTTACAATCCAGGCACTACTCAATTTTACAAAATTTCACATTTCGTTGAATTTTGAGTTCAGAAGCCCTAACCACAGGTGTTATAAAAGTGGACTGTGGAATCCCATGTAAGTAACACTTGAGTCCTGTTAAAAATATATAGAAACTATTTGTAAAAACAGGCAATTTAACAGTACTGCTGGGTGATGTGAAAGGCAGGAACACCCCATCCCACCCAGGCACTCAGGCACAGGTGGGCAGGGGCACGGGCTGCTGGCCAACAGGCACTCTTTGCTTCTTCCCTTCTTCTGTGTGACAACTGACTCCCAGGTGACCCATGGCTGGCTCTAGTAAGTCAGTCTAGCTGAATGCATGCAGTAGGGAGCTTGGCATCACTCTACAACCCTGCCAAAAGAGGATGACCACCAACACGGTAGGTAAAAATAAAACTTTAGCAGCAGTGAAGTGAAAGAGAAGAGAGGATGTGGCCACGCCAAATCTATGATTAAAAACATCTGTTGAATAGAAGCTTAATCCAGATGAAACCCTAGCTCTAAGATGAGTGAGGCAGACAAGTCAGGGCCTCTCTGGAGGAAAGAAGGGGACAGGAGAGGACAGGCTGGCACCAGATGCCATCTCAGCTCTGTCCTGAAACATTCAAGGCAGACTTCTGTCTGGCAGTCCATGTGATAAACCACATGCAGAGCAGAGGAAGCAGCTGTGGAGGCTCTGTTTCCCCATCACTCATGATTGGCACTGACACACACTGGGCCCTGATGGAGGCCTTCTAGTTTGCACACACAGTGCCAGCACTGCCTGCAGAGGGCCATGCTCTGGGCCAGGGTGAATGTCACAGCAGCTGCAGGGAAGTGAGACCTCCAACCAGGTGCTGGAGAGCGCCAGGACATCACTGCAGCAGGAGCCACCGTGGGAGGGCCATAGGCCAAGTGTGGAACTCCAGTCACGAGGCTGGCTCCAGGCCACTCTGTTCCTCGTCTTCTGTGTGTAACCAACTCCAGTCCAGAGCCTGAAAGGACAGGCATGTTAAATGTTCAGTGGCCACTGTAAACCTCAGCTCATCTCTCCTCTCCTGAAGGCAAGCAGCACAATGTGAAAGTGTGGCTAAACCATTCATCAACAGTGGGCCTGACACTGCAGTGCACCCTTGAGCTGAGCTCCATGTGCAGAACTGTGTGGGCTGTTCCCTGTGGACTGAAGTCCTGTGACTGTGCAAACTGGAAGGTAACTTTAGTCCTGCTGAAGGCAGGAGAGCTAAGCTCGGCCACTGATTTCCAGCCTTACAGAGGAAATGGGTATGGAAGACTTTTTGTTCCTCTGGCAAAAATGTGAGTAAGCAGTGAAATGATCAATATAGTAGGAGGGGAAGAGCTGCAAGAGACAGAGAGCCCACACACTATAGAGAAGATGACCAGTTTACTCAAGGTCAAGGGAACCATTTAGGGTCCTCTCAGCAATTTAAACTTTGCCTTAATGTACCTTTCTGTTTAACACTGAGCACTGCTGGGCACCACACCTCTGAGCTGCAGAGCCATGACAGGTTCCTGTTGCTGGAGCCCAGCAGAGCACCCAGCACACACTGATGGGCAGCAGTGGTACCCACGGTGCAGGGGGCCACAACGGGAGTAATGCTGCCTCCTTGCCAGGTTTAAAATTTCATAAAGATTAATTAAATAAAATAATACACATAATGTGCTTATAGCATGCAATAATTAATAGCCATAATTACTATTCATAATTTAAAACATACCAGAAAGTCCTAAGTATATACCGAGGCTATAGAGACTAAGGCTAACACTGGTTGGCTTTTTGTTTTCTTTCTGTTTTGCAGCAGAAGAAAGAGCCCAGGAGGGCTGGGATTCCCTGGGAGTTACCATGAGGCTTCTGTCCTGCTCCTTCACCGTGTCCTGCATGGCACTTTCCAGCTGGAAGCAGAGGGAGTGTGCTTCAGCCACGAGCTCTTCACTGCGGGCAACAATTGAGTGGTCATTCACACCCACTGCAGATATTACTATGCTTTAAAATAAGCCATAGAGCTTTTGAAATTATTTTTAAAACAAAGTAGCAATTAATCTGGCCCTGAATGCCTAAACACCACATCAGTGACTAGTGATGTCATTCATCTGGTTAAGTACTTCTTAGAAGCCCAAATCCAGTCATGAGCATTATTGTTCAAAATAAGAAAAGTAATAAATCTCTAAGAATAAAAAGCAAAAGAGCTCTTTTTTACTTAGTAGATTCTCTCCAAACTTCCAAAAAATCTAAAGCTTTTTCCCAAGTCACCTGTTTTCCAATTTTTGAAACAGACAGGAAAAAGAAAATGGACCAAGCAATACACCAGGTTTCCATAGTTCTTTCCAATGTGAAAGGCAAAGTTCTGGGAACTTATTTAATCCAGTCTGCTATCTCTTCTCTATAATAAGAATTACATGTCTCCTATCATGAATGGGCCACCATGGGACAAGGACAATCTAATAAACTATTCTTCCTTTTCTGAGCTCAGCTCTGTGACATGGAAAGACACCAGAGCCCTGTGCTCCAGGATGGCTTTTCTGAGCTTTGAGAATAACACTGGAGGAAAAACGCCCAGGACAGGGTGTCGGTGCCTTTTAACTCACGTCACTATAAAATGTGACATTCTACATGGGAAGGCTGTTTTTTTTTTTTTTTCAGTGCTGGCCATAGAACCCAGGGCCTCGCACACACTAGGCAAGTGTTCCACCATGGAGCTATGCACTAGGCCTCTACAGCATGTTTTTCTCAGCCTCACCTGCTATTAGGTTAGAGGCCTGGTGCCAGCCAATGAGAGAGGTGTGAGCCCTGGTTATATGCAGGGCCACACTGAGGTGGCTGCAAATGCCTAGAAAAGCTTAGACTCAGTCTAGAATGGAGTGGAAAGCCATCGCTAATCATTGAACAGGTAACACTAGGTCAGAATGGCATCTTGTGAGGACCTAGGGCTTGGCGGCAGAACAGACACGTGGGAGGCAGAAAGCCCAGCCAGGAAGCGTCCAGAATGTTCTGTTCACTGCTCTGCCAGTGGCCCAGGCAAGAGTGGGCAGTGGAAGGATGAATGGATAATGAAAGGCACCAGGGAGGAAAATGTAGCTTGGTAACTCAAAATGGAGGTGGGCAGGAGGTCAGAGGCCAGAGGACTCGGGCTCAAGAAGGGGACACATTCTGAAGGGCTATTAGTTTTGCAGCACAGAGAACGACAGCACTTTCAGTATCCTCACTAAGCAATTAGTAACCCAACCCTTGGACAAAGAAACTATTTAGTTAGCAAGTTACAAGGGACCATAGGAGCCAAATATACGGCCTTAGGCTATGTACAAGGTATGCAATCATTTCAGTTTCTAGTTTTAGAACACTTCTGTGCCCATAGGGCCTAGCATACACTACGCTTGATCTTAGCTATAAGGCCAAGAAATGATAGCACATATGTAACATAGAGAAGCAGGCACAAAATCATCAGACAAGCGTTTATCAATGACGACAAACACTGCTGGCCCCAGCATCTCCTGATGTGCCCTGGAACATGCACTGCTAACTATAGCTTACCTTTTCTTGGCTGGCTCAGGTAAGCTGTCAGAGGCAGTGGAAGGCTGGGACATCAGCTGACCAGAGTGACTAAGTCGAGATGTGTTCATGCTGTCTGGGCTTCCGCTGACAGGACCACGGACCTTGCTCTGAAGCATAAAACCAGAAAGTCAGCCCACAAAATTTTAAAGCCAAGTGATGGAACGAATTTTAAACTCAGACCAGAGTATTTCTGCTATAAGACACCACAGATATTCTTCAAAACTACCAGCCCAGGGCTGGGAATTTAGCTCAGTGATGCCACCACCTGCCTCGCAAGCACAAGGTCGTGAGTTTGATCCCTGGTACAAAAAAAAACAACTACCAGCCCCTATCTGTCTGTGATAACCGGTGGGACTTTGTATTCAGCCTCAAAGAGTTTCTGTGGCAACAGGTGTGCTTTCTGGGGAAGGATTCTAAATGCTGGGAGGCATGGGTACCTGTACTGCTAGACTTTATTTCATTCATGTGATTCCTTAGTAAACTTTTACACAGAAAGCAAGGTGAGCAATTTCTAGCCTTTTCCAAGCAGAAGACTGAGCTACACAAAAAGGCGAGGAGACATGACTCACACCCACTCTGGTACAGCAAAGAGAAATTGAGATACTCCAGCTCTGGGGGTGCTGTGGCCACTCCAGCTACTGGGCTCCCACTCTGGCACCTCCTCATACTTTCAGCCCATAAATGTGGCCTACTGCCAATTTCTCAGCACCTCAAGCCACCTCCCCTGCTGATCCTCTGGCCAGTTGTTACCTGCCTGCCTCATAAATTCCTCCTTGTCCCTGGTCCTTGCCCTCAGTGCAGCCCAGCCTGTGGCCCGTGAGCTGGGGGCTCACCGGGCTTATCTCCTCCTCTCCAGCTAAACCAGTCTTTCCAGTGTATCAACTCCAGCTTGTTCCTCCCTCCACCTGCTGTGCCTCCCCACTTAACAACAGCCATGCAGCCATCCACTCCTCCACTTCTGACCCAGGCCGTACCTGTGCTAACTGGTTCCCAAACAGCTGGGGTCAGCTGCTTTCCAAATTTCTGTGCACCCAGGAGCGCGCAACTCCAGCACCCCCACTGTGTAGCCCTCACTCAATCCAGTTTTAGCTGACACAGGTGACATCTCTCACACGAATGGGATCGCAGCATCCCATAAGCTCCTTTGATCCGAAACCCTCCCTAGTTTCACCAGATGGTGTTTCTTAAGCCACCTCTGACCCCTCTCATTTCATCCTCGGTGATCATTCCAAGCCACTCTTACCACCCAGAAGACATCAGGCTTGTCCAGGCCTCCAAGCCTTTGATAAAGCAAGGTCATTGTTCTGGAATGTCCTTCCAGCCAGCCATCCTGCCACCTAACTCCTACTCTTCCTTCAGAAACTTTTCTTCTTCCCTCCCCTGCCTCCACTGCTCACGTGGACACAGCTTTACAGTACTTTCTGCTATGGATGCTGTCTGTGTCCCACCAGCTCTGAGACAGGTAGCGCCCCAGGAGGTAGAGCCTCCTCCTCTGCATGCACCTCCACTTCTAATTTCTAGACCTCATCGTGGCTCCTGTTTTCTTCCTATAGGAGGAAATACCACTACCCAACGCAAATCCACTACCCATGCTCCTGGTCGGGACCATGGGCATCAACTGTCCCCTCTCCAACAGGGTCAGTCTTCAGGCCAATTTGAACAAGTAGCCCTCTGCCCAACTTCCTTCCCTCTGCCCAGCTTCCTTCCCTCTGCCCTTGAAGCTTCTGCTAACAGAACTGCTCTCTTCCCTCCTCTCTGCAGCCCCTTGTAATAGGGCTACCTTCCAGCAGCTCTAGCTTCTATTGCCCCTTCCTCTGCCTGTCTGGCTTTCTATGTCCTCCTGGGGACTGTCAGGGTGGTCACAGGTGCACTAAGGCAGATGTGTGGCAGGTGCAGGCTACACTGCTAGAGCAGCACACACTGTGGGAGGATTGGCCCTAAAACAGCTATGGCCTTTGCCCTGACCTGAGGCTTGACCTTATTTAGGAAAAGGGTCTTTGCAGAGGTAACTGGGTGAAGGATCCTGAGAGATCATCCTGAGCTATTCAAGTGTGATCCAAGTCTGGTGACAGTGTCCAGAGGGACACAGAGAGTTCATAGGAAGACAAAAACAGATCACAGTAGTACAGCCAGAAGCCAAGGAAAGGCTGGTGCCCCAAAACCCAGAAGAGGCCAGGGTGGATTCTCCCCAGAGTCAGAGGGGCACCATCTTGCTGACACCTGGATTTCAGACTTCTGGCCTCAGGACCTCTGAGAGAATAATCTCTGTTGCTGAAGCCATTTGGCTATGACTATGACAGCTGTCACATGAATAATAAAAACAGGTGCAGCCCTTCCTCTAACCTCTCACCTAACCCTCGCTCCACACCACAGGGAGTGACTGTGAACAGCAGCTGCCAAGGGCCCTGGGGTGGCCCTGTGGGCCACAGGTGGGACCTGGGTTAACAGTGGGCACTGTCACTCACACACGCGATCTTCAGGAGGTTCCAGAGCTCCTTCTGCCGCTTCTCCTGGAGCCGGACGACGGTCTTCTCATCCTCGTTCATCAGACTCACCACCTCTTCCACCTTCGGCAGCAATTCCAGCGCCTTCTGCTTGCAAACCACAGTTTTACTGTCAAGAACAAACAGGATGCACTCCCGTGAGTTTGGGCTGCAGCACGCATGGCACCATCCCCAGAAGCTTGGGATCTGTTGAAGAGATACAACAGGTTCCCTGAAACTTATGGCTCCAAGCAGAGCAAGAGCCAGCAAAGGCCTTCCTGTAGCTGAACTGCTGCTCTACCTCTTTCCCTCAAGCGGAAAAGGGCCTTCGTACCTCAGCTGTGTGTAAATCACTCGCACTTTCTTCTCGAAACCTTGAATGGCCTGAAGTAGCAACCGCACCATTTCCTGACTGTCACCATCTGTTCGCTGGTCTGGGGGAGAGTGGCACAGTTGCTTCGGGAGGCTGGCAGGAGGACCAGTGCTTCAGAAATGAGATGGGAAGGTGGTAAAGACAACCTAGACCACCTACCTCTTGGCTTTTCCCTCAGTCTCCTGTAGAGCTCCCTCGCTTGCTCCTCTCTGAAAAACAAGCAGCTTTGTGGAGATTCAAGGCCAAATAGGCAAATATACAGCACTAATTCTTTTTTTTTTGAGATAGGGTCTCACTATGTAGTTCAGTCTGGCCATGAACTCCCTATGTAGCCCAGGCTGGCCTCGAACTTACAGTCATCTTCCTCCCTCAGCCTTCCCAGTGCTGGGATTATAGGCATGCACCACCACACCCACCCAACACTGTCACTTCTTGCCAGCACAATTACTGAATTCCAGACAAAAGACTTAAACCGAGCAATGAAACCAGATGTTGTAACTGCATATCTATTTAATCTAATTTAACCTTGTCTCCCACAACAATCAGGCCAATAATGTCTCATTACTTGAGTTTGGTGATCAGCATAAGGGTAGTGGGACAGTGCCCCTCTGCCCTGTCCATTGTGTAATATGCCAGGAACTGTACATGGGCACACTAATCAGAGAGGAGGACAGACCAAGAAAATAAGGACCTTTGTTCTCGATCTTGTGACCCACAATTCAGATCAGAGTTGCATCCTCTGGCCCCCTCTCTGTAAGCAAGAGCCCAACAGTCTGGCAACACCTACCACTGCCCATATAAACCACCACTAAGTCAGCTTCCTGAATGATGGACTGGGACAAGAATTCTCCATCTTCCTGGCCAGCCAGGAGGTGCTTTCTTGCCTCAAAACCTCATCTCTCAACTTACTGTCACGCTGTGCGGTGAGCAGCCAGCCTGGGTCTGGTATCAAGACTGACTCCAAGTGACAGCCCTCATTATCAAAACTCAAATACTCTCAAGGTTTAATGAGGAAGGAATATCCATGCCATCCTGAATTCCTATTCCAATGGCTTCTACGATACAACTCCAGGTACCCTGCCTGGGCCTGAGCAGTAAAACATGCCCACCCTGAGAACCTGCGCCTGTAGAGGGGTACAAACTTCTATGCCTTTCCCCTAACACGTGTGAGACTGGCAACATCCTCCATGACTGATTTGAAAACTAGGGAAATAAGAGCTAAAGAATTAGAAGACATATAAAACAAATAATTAAATTTCTGTTCAGATTTATCATCCTAAGAACCCTGGCATCAGGAAACACTGCTGAGTTCAAATTGACAGAGCCCTCAATAAGCTGATTCGGCCTATCCACACACCAGGGGCTACAAGTTACTTCCTCCAGCCAGTGTGGGTCTGCCTGATGCCACATCTCCTCATGGAGCCAATGCCAGATACCTGAAAAAGTCTCAAATGAGCAGTGTCCATGTCCAAACTACTAGGTTTGCCAGGCTTCCCCTTCACTGTAACAGTTCTGCTCTTTGAGCCTCAAAATCTGGATTGGGGTAGGTAGGCTGAGCAGGGATGTCAACAAGGATGGTAAAGGGCACTTGCATTTTATAGCCTTTATAAACTGCTTCTCAAATCCATTATGTGAATGGATCCTTAAACTCTGTGAGGTCAGTGGGGTTTCTTTGTCACTTAACAGCTTTGAAAACTAAGGTTCACGGGCCGGGGATTTAGCTCAGTGGTTTTGCCGCCTGCTGCGCAAGCACAAGGACCTGAGTTCGATCCCCGGTACCAAAAAAACCCCAAAAAACTAAGGCTCAGAGTGACAGTGATTTGCCCTGGCTCACCTCTGAAACATGCACAGACGACTGACCAGGGAATGGGCTCTACAGGAGGATGGTCCCACCGCCTCCTGGGACTATGCCAACACACACACACAGATCTCTGCTGGGTATACTCACAGGTCGTCCAGTGTGCCACCCTGCTTGCGACCCATTGGGCTCCTCTGCAAGTCCACAATGTCGGTCTGCAGGGCCATCATCCGCTCCACCAGGTATTTCACTTCATTCTCCTAATGAAAAGGCTGTGCTAATGTCAACTGATGTGAGAAGACCATCAAGATGCAAGATTCACCAGGGGCAGCAGGAGAAAACCCTCCTAACTTCGGGGTATTCTCAATTGACTGGCCAGAAGTAATATGAACTCTAGCATCAGAAAGAGTTGAGTTTGTATCCTGCATCTACCACTTTCTAATCGGGGGGCCTTTGGGCAGTTACTTAACATGTGAGCTGCACTTCCTGCTTCAATGAGATAGGCTTCTAATTGGGCCAAAGGATTAAATAAATATCTGGCACAGAAAAGATGCCAAACGCACATTACTCTGTCCCCTCTTAATTTGTCCATCCCAATGCTAACCCATGTTGGGAGGCCTGTACCCCTTTATTTCAATGATGTGAGAGCCAAGTTCTGGTGAAGCACACCCCCATGCTACGGTTAACTAAGGAACCATCTATAGGATGTCCCCCCAGAGCATGTGTGCATCCAACCAGGACATAAGGGCACAGGAGAAGGCAGTTGGGAAGTCTTAGAGCCTGGGGTCTTGTTTTTCTTCAAGGTTCATGGAGTCATGCTCACTTCCCTTAGCTTATGATTACTATTTCAGGGGCATGTGATTTACGTGTCCTGAGACTTTTTGCCTCAGTTTTTTTTCTTATGGATTTCACATCCAACAAAATTAAGCAAACACTTCTGACAAGAGGGAGCGCTGATCATCATTCAATGCTCTTCCTCAGAGCAAGAGCTCTAGGCCCTTCCTCAGGCACATGGTTATTTGCTCCTTACTTAAATGTGGAACATCTCTGTCCCTCTGGACAGCGCTCTAGAGTCTTGCCACAGGAGGGCTCCTGTATGCTCTGTTTGTTTCCGGAAAGTTTGGTTCTAGTCAAAGGGGATGGTGAGGAAAACTTGAATTCTGACACAGAAGACCAAGGCAGTGTTGACAAGAGAGTGGAAAGAGAACGAAGCCTCACCCACACAAGCACAGACTGAATTTGAGTTTCCTACCCGCCCACACAGCTCCACGGCCTGTTCCATTTCCTTCCAGGCCAGCAGCAGTTTATCTGATGCTGGAAAAAAATTGGGGAGATGAAAACAAAATGAAAATACCACAAAACCAAAACAGGAATATGCAACTCTATTATAAGAGGAGAAAAAAAAAATCTCAAAAAGAAAAAAAGAAAGGGTCTCTTAAACTCATTATGGAATACGCACTGATCCCAAACTCAGTCTGCTCACTGTACTTTTCCAGGTCAATTTGGATGCTGGTTTTAAAGAAATCCAACTTGGCCTTGAGCTGCTGAGACATGGAGGCCATGGAATTCTTCATCTTGGAGAGGCAGCTATTATTCCGTAGGAGATTCATCCTGCAGAGACCACAAGAAATGGGATCCTGGAGAACTCTGGGATCCAAATACCATTTCCTACAATAACAAAACCTCATCAAATGTCAAGGGAGGTCTTCACTATAATAACACCCACCATTACTATTACCAAAGCAGCTATTTATTACTGTATGGACAATTTCCCAGGCTTCAGTGATTCATGAGGCTCTGCACCAAAATTGGAATTAGGCAAAGTACTACATAAAGGGTCAATAATCTAAACTTGTCATAACCGAAGACAGAGTAGCAAGTCCCCTGCATAATAATAATCAGGGCAATTTTGCCAACCCAAATTTCAATGAGCTTCTTCAAGGCCCAAATTCTGCCCACAGCTTGGCCCACCCAGCCCTCGGTTCTGCACTCCTGCTCTGTGTGCTAACTACACTCACCTCGCAGGCTCTTCGCAGGCAGAAGGGGCCTCCCTCCAGCTGGCCCATCCGCCCACCTCACGCCTGTCCAAACCAGTGTCTCCCTCTTGTCTCTCAAAACAGTTGCCTCTGGCCCTGCCTCAGCTACCTCCCAGGAGCCAAAGCCACTAAGCAATCCTAAATGAACCACGCCAAGAACATTGGGCACAGTACATGGCAGCTCGCTGTCCCTGCTGCAGCCGGTTGCAGTCCTCCTTCAGGGCCTGGACGCTGTGCCACACCTGGCCCCACACTTTCCTCAACTGGAAGAAGGGGAGATTCCTCTTGGGCTCCTGAACTGCGCACGGAGACAAGCAACTGTTAGAATGACTCTCCTCCAAAAGGGCACATCCTCCCTTGTCACTTACCAGCCCTCAAAAAACTGTTAACTACTACACTACCACACAACTTGTCAGGTGTTATGCCTTGCCCCTCCCCCGCCCTGCCCAGCACTGAAGATTTAATTCAGGGCCTTTGCCTGAGCTACATTCCCAGCCCATTTTTATTTTTAATTTTGAGATGGATCTTCCTAAGATTAACTGCCCAGGCTGGGCTTGAACTTGCAACTGATCCTCCCGCCTCAGCCTCCTAGAGAGCTAGCATTACAAGTATGTACCACCACACTTGGCTCCCTGTATATATTTTCAACATAAACTCAACGTTCATGACATTTGAATTTAATTTGAGTTTTATAAAAAGGCGGCATCAGTCAGCAGTACTGAAGACAAAGCTGGAGATCTCTAAGATCTATTTATTCTGAGTGTGTGGGTATGGGTGGGCTGGGGACACAGGAGTGGCAGAGGCATTAAAATATTCATGGAACATTCATGCAATGGAACACTATCGTCCATTAAAACAAGGCAGTTCTATATGCACCAATGGCAGAAACATCTGGAAAACACACCGTTAAGTCAAAAGAGTAGAAACAGAGCCTTACATGTTGAATTTCACCAGCTGTGTAAGGGGAAAGTGCACTGGAAGGACACCTAAGATTCTCACAGCAACACTCTTCCTGCGAGAGGAACTCACCAGCTGGGGAACTGGGGAGAGACTGGCTTCTTTCTCACTGTATATTCATTCTCATGTATCTTTTGAGTTTTTAAAAATATCATGTACATACATTAATTATTAAAATATAAATGCAACTGGAATAGGAATTTAGCTCAGTGGTTCCGCCGCCTGCCTCGCAAGCAGAAGGACCCGAGTTTGATCCCTGGTACCAAAAAAAAAAAAACAAAAAACATATATATATATATATGCAACTTGAAAAATAAATCAAATGGCTAGTAGGCAGGCAGACAGTATTCTCTGCTCTGAGGGTGACATAAACTGAGAAACTCCCTTCCTCCTGTGTGCCTGGGCCACTCCTTCTGTGCCCTGAGGACTAGGCACCCAGATTTCCCTGGAGGCCCCTCCCCTACCCACCCCCATTGTCCCAAGCATCACAACTGATTATTATTATTATTTTTTTTGGTACCAGGGATCGAACTCGGGTCCTTGCGCTTGCACAGCAGGTGGCGAAACCACTGAGCTAAATCCCCGGCCCAGAACTGATTATTTTTAAAGAAATGATGCTCTTACGGATGCAACTGACACTCTCGGGCTGCGGTCGTGGGGAGATCTGAGTCTCATAGGTGATTTTACTGTTGTCGAAGAGGAAAACAAGATCCATGTCCAATGTGCGGCCCTCATTTGGCTGCAAAGAGACAAGGACAGAATGAGGTTGTGTGGATCCAACCCCTCCCTTTTCCAACTAATCCTAAGAGGCTTCAGAGCACTTCCCTAAAATAATCATCTTAGGCCAACAGGTACAGAACACGCACAATGCTTTTCTTCCCGACCCCACACACACTTCCTTACTGCCATTTCTTTTCTGCTGATTTTCTGAAGCTACACCTTGTTTACAATGCTTCACGTTCTGTTTTATTCTAAATGCCTCTCACATGCAGCTCAGTTCCCTATGCAGTGACTGTTTCTGCTATGTTAACTCCATCCATTACACTGACTTAGGAGCTCTTCCGCCCTGCACTGCCGCAGACAACACAGGGACTTAACCACTCCATCCATGGGTAACCATAAAAGACTTTTGCTTTTGCAAAATGACAAATGAAAGCTACTCTCCATGGTCTGGAAGAAACAAGCCAAGCATGGGGTGATGTCTGTCTGGGGTGCACAGGAGATGCCACACTCCATCTCATAGTAACAGGCGGGCACCTGTGCTGTGGGATAACACACTGCTCCCATGGTAAAGGAGCAATCAGACTGTGTGGTTTGTTCCCTAGGAGACAAAGTCAGCGAAGAGCAGGGAAGCCTGCAAGTAGCCAGTGCTCACCTTGCCATCAGAAATGCACTGAGTGGCAGGCTTGTCCGGGATCAAGGCCAGACCTGCCTCCTGCAGCAGCTCCTGGTCCTTCTCTGGTATTCCTGTGTCCTCCTGGATTCTGGTCTTTAACCTCTGCAGACCCTCATCTTCCGTTACAGGATAGGTGTGAATGGTGCCTGTGACCATGTTCAAGACATGAACCAGCTGCAACACAACGCAGATGTTAGAAGTACTGTCTTTACAGCAACACCATCTATCTGTCGAGATCCTCCACTACTCCCCGAAGGGCCTAGCTCAAGGAAAGGGTGTGAGCAGCCAGGCTTCAATATTCCTGTTTGTCCACTGCAATGGCCTGTCCCCAAGTGTTAATTACTCAGTGGTCCCATCCTTTACTCGTGTAGACAGACTCTCCCTGGACCCTCTACTTCCCCACTCAGCGACCTGGGCATGGTGAGCTTGTCCTATAAACCTGCTCCTCGCCCCACTGTTCCTAGGGCTCCCTGGGCTG
Organism: Heterocephalus glaber; assembly: GCF_000247695.1. Next base: position 935,904 of record NW_004624780.1, read on the forward strand.
CATGTTTACCTTCAGGTTTAAAATGTCATCCAGGGCCCGGAAGCAGCCGTTGGGTCCATACTGGGGGTCTGTGCCCCTCTGCCGGGGGTGCCACATGAGCATCAGCTGCAGCCACTTCTCCAGTCGCTTGGCCAGCACACTAGGAAGAGGGCAGAGTGAAGGCGACACCTCCATCTAGGCTCAGGCACATCACAGAGGGATTTGAATGTGTGGCCTGGGGTGTGTCTTGTCTGAGACACCCAGGGCAGCCATAAGTGATTATTGAAAATGAAAATGGACAGATCTGAGAGAAAAAGCTGAAATGCTTCCAACCAATTAACTATTCGATACTTATCCCTCTCTTCTAACCTCCCTCTAAAACACCTCTCCCAATACTCTGGTTTCTCTTCAAATCGTATAAATCTTTTGCCTTTTACTAAAACAGCTCTCCCCCACAGGGATTCCAAGCATGGACCAGCAGCAGAATAACCTCTGCTGGCTGTGTAGCAATGACATGCAAGAAGGCTTTAATGTGCACCGTGGAGCTGGGAGGCAGCTCAGTGGTACACATAGTACTGCACAGCATGTAAGGTGAATAGCCTTGGCTACACTCCCAGCACTGAGCCAGGGGTGGCGCAGGGCAGGTGGGAGCACTTCCTAGCTGCCCCAACGTCCAGGCAATCCCTTCACACACACAATCCAGACCCGGGCTCTGAGGCCTGGGCCTCTGACAGTACTAGTCTATGGCTTGATAGAAACAGGGCCAAAGAGCAGGTGATTGGGAGGACAGCAAGCACAGCTCCATCTGCATTTACAGCTGCTCCCATTCCTTGAATGACTGCCTGAGCGCCTCCTCCTGTCAGGTCAGAGAGCTGACTCCTATTGTGAACTGCACCTGTGAGCAACCTAGGTGGTGAGCTCCTTATGAGACTCTAGGGTAATAATGAAGTGCACAGGAAATGCTGCACTGCAATCATTCTGAAACCACTCTGAAACCAGTGCATGGAAAAACTGTCTTCCATGAAACCAGTCCCTGCTGCCAGAAGGCTGACCTGCTGATCTAGGCCCCAGGCTGCTGGGCTGATTAATCCAACCTTCAGGAGCATCTGGTGGGCGCACATACAAACTTCAAACTCCTGGCCCTGTGCCTGCCTCCTGGATGCATCAAGCCCTTCCCAGAGGCCTCAACATCTACTCACCGCCTCCCTAGCAAGCCTCAGCTTGTCCTAACCTCTACCCTTTGCGTTTTCTTCCTCTACCCTTGTCATCTGCCCATGTTCTACACAACTTTTCAGAGCCTCCCCAAAAGTTCCATCATTGCACATAAAACCTCTCCCCATCTTCAAATGTTCCTGGTCCTCATTACCCAGGCAATGCAGTTATGTGTGACTGCCTTGAAAATATCCTTTGTAAGGTGACCCAATTCTGATATGTTAATTATCTGCTTACATTCTGGCTCTAAGACTAGACTGAAGATTTACTTGTTGACTATGACACAGTATTAGGCCAAAGAGTGCAAATAAAGTATAACTCCTGTCCTTAAAAGGCCAGGACTGGGTCTCATCTCCAGCACCACAAAAAGAAAAGAAAAGAAGTGAAAAGATGATTTCTGGGGAGATGAGGGAAGGGAATCTAAATTTGAGATGGATTATGGCAAATTCTCAGTCTTAAAAGTTATCAGATGTCTCCTCAGATTTGCATTTCTGCAAAAGGAAGGCAAGTATGTACAAGAGTCAGACCACTGGGCTTTACCTGTTCAGATTGTTGGGGTAAGGTAAAGAGCTTGAGAACTTCACTGTTCCATTCAAGTCTTCACTAACAACAATGTCTACCTCACTCTTCTGCCGGACTTTTGAATGCCTGCAAATGAGCCATCTGTTAAGTATGCATACTCAGTGGTCAAGGCCCACTTCATTTGTAACAGGACATCACAACTCTACAGGAGACTCAGGACACCACCCCCCTGCTCCCAATGGATATTTAACCTTCTGGAATAATGGTCAACAGCCTGGTGTTACGGAGTGTAGCTAGATGTCCCCCCATAGCCTCATATGCTCATAGGTGGGCCTTCTGAGAGGTAACTGGGTCATGAGGCATGATACTCATCAGTGAATTAGTCCACTGATGAATTTACAGCTAAATGTAACTTGGGAAGTGGGCACTGGGGATGGGGGTAGCATGAAAAGGTCTATCTTCCTCCTGCCTCCCTTGATCCTTCTCTCTGCTTCCTGCCTGCTCTGCCCCTCTGCAGTGGCCCTCTGCCATGTCACCTTCCTTGGAGCCAGTCAACTATGGACTGGAACCTCTATAAACTGTGAGCCACAATCTTTTCTCCTTTAAGTTGTAGGTGTCAGATATTGAATCTCACTGGTGAGAAAGTAACTGAGACACTTGGTTTTCTAAGAGTTTAAGAATGGTGGGTACTGGAGCTAGGGGTATAGCTCAGTGATGGAGGCTATGTCAGACTCACCAAAACAATAACAACACAAAGGCTCAGTACATCTGAGTGTGTGTTTGAAGGACAGCCTAGCAGATCCATTGACCGTTTTATGCCCTGAGTTCTGTAGACAGTACTGCTGACCCCTGCATCATCCTTGGCTTTTCCTTTTCCCTAATTTCCGTTTCCTCTATACAAGTGCTCATATTTTGACAGAGGGTAGAATTAGGGATTCCAAACCAGGATTATACATGCATGACATATTCATATGAAATAGGTATGACACACACGCAATACAAACTCCCCTCTGAGTATACACAGCTAAGTATCTTTTTTTTAAGGATAAATGAACTTTTACTTTTCCCAACTTAGGGACTTCTTGATATATCTGAAGTAAAATTTGAAGGGGAAAAAAAAGAATTTGAAGGGAAAAAATTTTAAACCCAACTGGCTTCCAGCCTTCCTGATAACAAGGACAATAATGTAAATGTGGATAATGCCTCACAGATAACTATATGCTTGGTTCTTTTAGTCACTATGAAATCCCATGTAGTCTGCCACTTAGTGGTGAGGGAATAAAGATGAGGTCATCTCTCCAAGTGGTAAAAATGGGGACTTAAATTCAAAATCCAGTGTCCTCTCTGCTTCAACCTGCACTGCATAGGGTCTGAAGCAGGTGAGAGTGGTGGGAGATGAAGAAAAATGAAAACACAAAGAGTATGCTTGAAAGCTGGGACCAGGTGGAGCCATAGCCTGTCGGGAGCTAATGGCTGCCTAGAGTCCAATGCACTCTTTGTTTAATGTAAGACAAACAGGAGAGAAGGCAGGGTAAATAGTGCTATGTGGCCTAGGCTGAACACAGCATGACTGTCTCATGATCGAGGCATGCAGAGAAAGGCAACAAGGAAGAATACATAATGTAATGTCTGCTGGGGCTGTGCCATCCAGGGTCTACAATCTAGTCTGTGGAGAAAGGAAGTAGAGATGAGGCGAAGGACCATCTTCAGGCTTGGCCCGCAGCACCTCTCTCTTTTGTCTAATGTCCAAATAAATTTTTCCCAACAAAAGAGTTGGGAAATTCAAATAAAAAGTGTTCTCAGTAGTGACCAAGAGTCACTGGCAAGTGGGGACCTGGTCTATGGCGATCGCACAAGAGACCTAGAAGAGCCACATCCAGCAGAGGCCGCTGTGTACAACTCCAGGGGAAACTGTGATGGGGAAGTTGGGCCCAAGGCTTTCTAATTAAAGCGGACAATTCTGCTACAGAAAAGTTAGTCTGGCAGTGTGTAATTATAAAAGGGCATACAAAATAAAACACATGCTGCTTAGGCTAGTCCTGAAATGGATTTCAAAGTAGGTTTGCAATAGAATTATAAAATCCAAGTTGCATCTGCCCTGAAATTACTATCTACCTGCTTCCTTAGATGGGGAGGGAAATTGTTTTAAAAAATTGTCTAAAGCATTAAAAAGCCAATGATAGAGGCTCTTCTCATGAACTAGTCCACAGAACTGCTTCTTCCTGGGTTTTGGAGAAGCCCACTTGCACTCCTAGCTTTCCATGCCTCTGAGGGAAGTTCTAGAAAGAAGATTCTGCAGACAGCAGACTTACTATGAAGATGCTCAACCACTAGCGAACTATTTCCAAGCAGCATTTGCTCTTGCAGTTCTAACGGATTTTAACTCATCTTGTTAGAAATCATGGAAAAGATTAATATTTGTACTAAACAAATGCAGTAATCCCTTGGTTAATTAAAACCGCTACCGATGTACAAATAATTCAGAACTATTTTTTATGATGGTTACAATAGTGTGACCATTAATGAATTACCTAATTCCCTACGTTCAGAATCTCTGCACCTGAAGCAGGTGCCTGCTCTGTGGTGATCACCACAGGGAGGCGCACTCTGCCTCACAGGGCGCCCCTTCCCATTCCCCAGGTCTAGGCACATAGGGGAATCACTCTCCTAGAACTGATTTCCCAGGTCACTCACACTTTATTCTTTTGGATAAACATTCTCATGCTATAAATACTTGTCCTTTGAAAAGTTAATGCTTTTACCACTTCCAGAAAGGTATTTAGAAAGAACAGCCAGTGTGGGCAATGTGGGGTGAAAGGGAGAAGCATATTTATGCCAGCTTTTGGTGGGCAGTGTATGAACATCAAAGCCTTTGCAGCATGCATATTCTTTCATCTGCCAATTCCATTCCTAGGAATTTGTCCTAGAAAAATAACTGTGGGTGTGCAAGGATTTCCCTACCAGGATGTTATTCTTAGTACTGTTTGTTTTTCAAAACCAAAGGTTTAAACCACTCAAGCTTCCAGCCACAGGACATAGGTACAAGCCAGTCAGTGGAATTACTAACAGACATTCCAAATGACATGGAAAACATAGAAACGTTCAGTACTACTTTGAAAAGCAGGTTATAGCAGAATGTAAATAATAACATTTTTTTTAAAAAAGGATAAAATACACATACTTTTAGGCTCAAGACAAGGTTTTTTGTTTTTTTTTTTTTTGGCGTTATAAACTGGCTCTGAAGAAAATTCTCACTGTAAAAAAGTTGTAAAGAGGGCTGGGGATTTAGCTCAGTGGTTTTGCCACCTGCTGCGCAAGCGCGAAGACCTGAGTTCAATCCCCAGTACCAAAAAAAAAAAGTTGTAAAGACATCTGCGTGACAATGTTCATACCATGCTACCACTGGTGTAAAAAAAGGGAGAGCCCATAAATGAAAAATATATGGCAACTTGATTGAATGGGTATAAAATGTCACACAAACCAGGGTGTCAAGTCCCCAAGGGGAATAGGCCACAGGGTTGGGAGACTGGTAGGAGATTCCTTCTTACTACGTATTTTTTTCTACTTCTAAAGTGTAAACCATGCAAACTTACTACTGCTCCAAAAAATTTTGAGCAACATCAGCCTCATTTAAATTAGTGTGGCTTCTTAAGGAAAAATCTTGACTGAAATTTAACTGATTTGAGAGAATGTTAGCTTTCAAGTTATCCATTTCAGCAAGAGTCAACTTTCTTTTCTTTTCTTTTCCCCCCAGTACTTTAACTGATAAAAACCATGTGTATTTATCATGTACAACACCGTACTTTGCACATATTTGTATACATGTTTTCTACTCATTGTAGAATGAAGTAACATATGCATTACCTCATGTACTTATAATTTTTTGTGATGATTAACATATTTATAAACAATACACTATTTTTATAATTAGTAAATAAAAGGCAGGTGTAGTGGTGCATGCCTGTAATTCCAGCTACTTGAAAGGCTAAGGCAGGAGGATTGTGAGTTTGAAGCCAGAGGAGCAAATTAGGGACACCTCATCTCAAAAAAAAAGTTAAGAAAGTGGTTTTAAAAACCTTAATTGTATCTGTTGATTTTTAAATTAGAAAACAGCTTTTTATAATTTTTTAGGTTCACATTTTAAGCCACTTTCTTATGCTTTTAAAACATTTATATCCAAGTGTAGCAAACTGGTCATTGTTAAGTTTTCACATAAACAGCTTGTCCAGGTCTGCCTGCACACGTCATCTTTACTTCTGTTTACTAATACACAGCATTTCCAGTTTAAGTGCTGGAAGTAACAAGGTCCTAACTTGTTACTGAACGCAGTGCAGATGATATTGGTCTGGTACATATTTAAAGATGTTACTTAACAACTGCTCTGTTCTCCTGGGTTTGTGGAGCTCACATGTGGGTCCCACTGGGACCTCCCAACACAACCAGCTCAGCAGCCTTGGGCACAGGATGAGCCAGGAGGAATACAAGGATGAGCAGAGCTGGGCCTCTCCCTCGGGCAGCCCCCAGGACCAGGCCACACTCACTCACCATTGCACTGGCTGCCAGTTGGGGAGAAAAGGCCGGAAGCCAGTAATGCACTCGAAGGCTAGGGTGCCAAAGCTCCAGTAGTCCACAGTCACTGTGTACTTCTGCTGCTCCAGCAGCTCAGGGGCCTGCAGCCACACAAGGCAGAGACATGTCGTGTCAGGAAGGGCAGTAGTCATCTCACCATGCCCCACACTTTCCAGGCTCCATCCTGGCACAGCGTGTCCACTCAGGTAGAAGTGACCAGTCAGTTCAGCTGATGTGACCTAAGGCTTCCTGCACACCTCACATTCTCACTCAGTTCTGGCAGACAGCATAAGTCAGGGCCCCAGGGGTCCCTTTAGAGTAGAGGAGCACACAGTACAGACTTCCTGTGCTTCAGTTTGTCCCCTTTAAAAATGATGGTTAGAGGCTAGGGACGTGGCTCAGTGGGAGAGCACTTGGCTAGCATGTATGAGGCCCTGGGTTTCATCCCCAGTGTGCATGTGAGCAAGTACACACACACAAGTGTGTGTGCGAGCTGAAGGACTGCAGCATTTCAGGTATGTATTGAAAACTAACTCAATGTAGTGCCCAGTCCTGGGTGCCATGTAGAGATGGGAAGACAGGTTAGTACAGCACGGGAAAATGCTACTAAGCTGCATTAAATAGATCCATGCCACAGGTATTTACAATCAGGCAGGAAAAAAGCAAAATGCATAACTTGTTGTCAAGGCTGAGGGACCTGGGGTGACCCAGGATGGTGACAAGGCCCAGGTGAGACGGAGACCAGGCTCAGGAGGACACATTTCAGAGAGGGCCATCACAGAGATGGGACTGGGATGGCTGGTGTGGAAATCTGACATTTACAAAAGGGCTACAGAGTCCAAACCTGGAGAAGTGTGGGGATGGTCAGACACTGGTGAGGTGTGGCTAGGGATGGATGTTTGAAAACTTGACTCAGCATCCTGGTCAGAGTGTGAGGCTACTTTCAGCCAGCTGCTGCTGAGCTGCTGGGATGCCGGGGGCCCAGAAGGATATATGTGGTGACACCTCACCTGGACACCAGAATGCCTTCATTCCTCAGAGGAGGTGCCCACTCCCCTCGCTGGTAGGACGGGCAGGAAATACAATTGCAGACGAAGAGCCACCATGCCCTTTCTTATTTAAGAGCCAGATGGCATGCCTAAGCCCATCTAGCCCATGGCTCTCAACCTCCTTTGTTTTCAACTGCAGACCCTACTTTCAATCACAATGTGCCTGGCTACTGTCAGCAGCAAGCAGCCTATGGTGGAGTCTTGTGTGTGCTCTGCTAAGTACCTGATCACTGCACTTGCATGGTCATCCGCAGTCTGCACGGGTCACCAGCAACCTCCTCCTCCTGCACACCCGCTGCTCACTCCTGTGCCATGAAGTTCACTATTCACATGATACTTCCTGGAGTGGTCTTTTCACAGCCTGGGCCTTCTCCAACATAAAGCCCTTCAATGTCACTCCAGAAGTTTGAAGATACAGCCTAAAAGCTTTAATCCAGCTACAAGACCCTTAATCCGTCCTTGCCTCCCTCCCCAGCTTCAACTCCAGACCCTCTTTTCCTTCCTCTAGGTCCCGGCCACACTCAAATCTTCCCATGCACCATCCTTCTGCCCAGAACCCCCTCTTCTTCTAGCACCACTAACTGCTCTACTCTCCAGCCCTTCCATCTCCTGATCCTGCAGGGTGTGGGTAATGCTAGGTCTTCCAACACAGAGTTCTAGAGTGCCCTGTGATTTTTCTGAGTTTTGTGGATATCATGGCAATGCCTGTTTTCTAGTCAAGCTCTAAGATCCTGCAAAGCTGGGAAATGCTTATTTTCTTTGCCAGTGCCTCACCAGCACTTGGCACACAGACTACACTCAGTCCATATTCCGGAATAAATGAGAAACTCATAAAGAGGCCTGGTCCTCAGGCGATATAAAGGGAGGGAAGGGAGAAGCTCAGCCTTATAAAAGCAGTAGCCTCTACACCAGTGTGAGTCTAGTTAAATCTCTGTATTTCCAGTTAAAATACTGAGGCACAGCCAGGCTGCAGGATCTGTGTAAGGGCACTAGCACAGCCCATACAACATCAGAGAAGACAGAGGGCATCTGTTGGCAGAGAATGCTGACTCGAGTGGATTATGGTTCTACAATGAGCTCACGTGACAATTCCTATGTACTTAAGAAACATCCAAGGAGCCGACAAGATGTGGGAAAATAAGGTAGAATGGAGCCCCACAAACATGCCACCAGAGAAACTGATAAGCAAACACATAAATCCCATTTCTTACCAGGTACTGCAGGGTCCCCACAAAGGAAGTACAAAGACTGCCCTGATCCAGTTCCTTGGCATATCCTAGGTCAATAATTTTGTGTATTAACTGAAAAAAGGAAGTAGAAATCTATGGGTTATAAGAACACACTGTCTTTCCATTAGAGCAGAGATATTTCTAAATTCCCAGGAGGTATGAGATCCTAGATTCCTAAGAGCCACCACATAACAAAGGAGAATGCCCTCAACATGGCAGATTCAGGGCAAGAGAAAACGCACACTGTAAAAATTCTAGGTATATGTTTTGTCTTGCTCTGCCTCTGATCATCAAAGGGAAGCCAACATTAGCAGGCTATAAACCAGCCCTCAAGAGCACCAAGCCTGGATTTCTAATGTGAGAGACCCCAGCCCCTTCTTAGGAAACAGTCCTCAAATTCTGGAACTACCAGCAAAAATGAGTGGATGACCCTGTCACAGTCATAGCTCGGGTGGGTCTGTGTTGCTGACAAAAGTGCTACCAAGGAGAGCTGAGTGGCCTCGGAGTTAGTCCATTCCACTCACTGGGCCTTACTCCTCACCCCTGCTGAACAAACACAAGGGTGATGGGCCGGGGATTTAGCTCAGTGGTTCCGCCACCTGCCTCACAAGCACAAGGACCCAAGTTCGATCCCCGGTACCAAAAAAAAAAAAAAAAAGAGGTAACAAACACAAGGGTGAGCCCCAGCGACCACCGTGCCTACGCAGGGTGCCTCTCAAGAGGGCCACAGAGAGCTCTGAGGAAACTGCAGGCTGGAGCAGGCTCGAGATAAACAGGTACTACGTCCAAGGGCTTCTTCTCAGCCACATCTACAACCAACTTACACTGGGTTCCATTGTAGAATCAAAAAACAAATGGAAAACAAAGTCTGTTTCTAAATGCTAATCCCAGAGGCTGAGGGTAGAGGTAGGACAACAAACATTATTTTCCTTCTCAGATTCCTACAACACAGGGAACTAACAATGTGATTCATTCAAACCTGCCTCAGTCTTCAAGCAACAACTGTTTTGCTGAGTTTTGTTTCAAATCAAAAAGCACTGCCAGAGAATCAAACCATGACTCAAGGAAATGTGAACATAAACAAACCTACAGCACAGTTCCGTCTCTACCAGGCACCTCCCGAGGCACCCCAAGACTTCCTGAGGGTCACTCACTCTTTGCTCTCCTTGCTGCAGAACGATGTTTTCTGGCTTTAGATCTCGATGGATGATTCTGTTTTCATGAAGGTATCTAAGTGCTGATGCTGGAAGGGTGGAAAGGAAGTGAGTTTTTATTAGGCCTAGGAAATGCCGTTCACTTCAGAATCTCCTACTATGTGTCCTGAAGCACACTCTGACTGTTGGTGCACAGACTCCCAGGGGAGGGAGAGGCCTGGGAAGATGCTCCTTGGGCAGAATGAAGGGGACCTGGCTGGATGAGCAGAACTTTGACTACCACTAGATTCTGGCTTCTTCATGCTATTGTGTCCTAAAAAAAAAAAGTCAAAAGCGTTTAACTTTGTATCCATGAGGTCACTGGCTACTGTCTAAGGCAGTGATCTCACATCATGCTACATGGACCACAGCAACTGAAGTCAGAAATGCAAAACTCTCAGGCCTCACTACTGGATCCTAAATCTCCAGGTGATGCTTACGCTAATAAAATCTGAGAAGGGAGCTGCCCTGGGACAAAGGCCTAAATTCTTTAGGTGAGCAAGGGAGAAGGGCCCTTTGGGCAGAGACTACTTCTAGTAGTAAGTGCTAGCTTCAAGGAACAAGTGGGGAACATGAAAACAGAGCAGGGAAACCTTCAACTTTTTGGACAGTTCAATGTGTATTACAGTGCGCTGAGTTTCCTGGTAGATTCTGCAGATATGACAGGGCTATGTCCCCAGCTCTAGAAAGCTCAGAATCTACCAGGGAAAGAAGCATTCTGTGCTGCCCTTCAGTGAAGCCATTTGACACCCACAGCTTGTCCCCATGTGAAGATGGGAGAAGAGAAAGGGCCTGGCTCACAGCTACGGGGATCTGTCCATCGGCAGCTTGGACCGCAACAAGGCAGGGTTGTTACTGTACTTAAGAGCAGTTTAATGGCTTCAATGGAGTCCCAGATAACTGTACTGCAGAAGAGAAAAATGCACTATTAGAAAGAGAGAAAACTATCCTCACTGGGAGAGGATGTGACTAGAGAATTCAATAGACTAAAAACTGGAGTGTTAGTAAGTTGGCTGGAAACAAAACAAACATATACAAGTCAATAGCTTTGCTCTATGTCAGCTTATCTAGCTGAAAAGTCGCTCAAGCTCACCAGTAGTCAGAAAATGCAAAGGGAAAGCAACATGAAATGCCTTTTTTCGTTTTCATTTTCAGCCATTAAGAATTTAAAATGAGAAATAAAAGGCATTATTCTACATTGCTGGAAGGAGTAAAAATGGGTGAGGTGTTTTTTTTTTAAGTACAGTAACATGGAGACATCTATTAAATTGTAAAATTATTCTAACCATTATTTCCACCGCTGGGACTCCAGCTTATAAAATCAAAAGCATTGTGACACAAGTATAAGGATAGTACACCTTCTGCACAGCATGAAGTAAACCAACTAGAAATAAAGTGAATGTCAACCATAACGGAATGACTGGACAAATTATGGTTGGTTCACATTATAATAGGCAGCTCCTTAAAAATAATTTGGGTCTGTAGTTTCTGACTCAGAAGATGCCAATGATATACTACCAAGTAAATGGTATTACCGGTTTTTATTTTGGGGGGAACAAAGTAAATAAAAAGCAAAAGTAAAAACAACACTGAGAGGCTAAATAACAAGCCCTCTCTGTACCACCACATAGACACATACTTCACACACATAAACATATACACACACATATAAACACACCCACGCAAACACATACACATAGCCCTCACACAAACACACATACATAAATACATGCCCACACTTAAGCACACACACAAACACATACATATCCTTCACAAAACACATGTAAACACACACACACACACACACACACACACACACACACACACACCCCGGCAAGACTGAGAAGCAGCCAAGGCAGCCTGGCAGCCCATGGACAGAGAGGGCTCAAGCAGCTCTGTGAAGACTTAGGTGAGCGTTTCTTAAAAATGCAGCTGAAAGACAGCTACACAATACAAGTGCATCTTAGTAGGGGAGTTCTAGATCAAGACATTAAGCCCTAAGACAAAACTCTGAATTACATCTGCCTTTTTAAACCCAGGCTTTGGCCTCAAAGCTCCATTTCCTAGTTATTCTTTATTTTCTTTACTTTCTTAAGTGACACAGTAAACTGGTTTAAGCCCAGTACTGATCAAAGAAGTCAAAGACTTGCTGTTTTCCCTATGCCTGAAGAACTCACCTTCATCTTGTTCTCAACTGTATTATTAACTTCTAAAGACCAATGTTTCATCAAAGCACTTTTTCTAACAACTGCACCTACACAACCCTGCAGATAGGGATGCCAGTACTACTGAATCTAAGCTACTGATCACCAAGGAGCCATGTGATAACTCGAAAAGTTTGTCAGAGCCAAGAGTGGTGACGCATGTCTATAATCCCAGGATTCTAGGAGCCTCGGGCAGGAGGACCACAAATTCAAGCCCAGCCTGTGCAACTTAGCAAGATCCTGTCTTAAAATAAAAGAATTAAAATTGGAGGGGGCATGCTGGGGATATAGCTTAATGTGATGGCCCTGAGTTCAATCCCCAGTACCACTAAAACAAGCAAAAAACACAACAGTCTGTTCAGTGATGGATGCACAAAAGACCCATTTTGGTAGATGACACACTGCTAGAGAAGATGAGGATATAATACAGTAGTACTTTGCTTCATGAACACTTTTGTTTGCAAACAATTTGGTTCACAAACAGAAGCATTTGGTAAAATTTTGTTTTTGCTTGCAAACTCTGCATCGGGTGACAAACATGACCATGGCCATCTTTCCTATACAAACACAAACATGGCCATCTTTTCCAAAATCACAGAACAAATTAAGTTCATGAACCAAGGTACCACTGTGCACAAAAGTGTGAGTTGGTTTGTTAGAACAAAGCAGAATATATGAAAGTTGAGACTTACTGTAATTTGAGCAAGTTTCTAGGCCAAGACTACGACAAGGACCTTGGAGCCAGAAGTATGTCATCTTAGGGGGACACCATGGGGCAGGTACAGGTGGGGCATCCACCCGGCCCCTGGTGAGGAGGAAAAACTGCACATGGATGATGGTGCTGAGCTGCCCCAGATCTCAGAGGGAAGGATGCAGCTGGTGCCCTATGCCCTGAGGACTATCAATAGCCATCTTTTCTGATATTTAAGTAACTGTACTTAACAAATTCTTAGCCTCATTTCAAGGGAGTCATTTATTTTCCATATTCCTGTGGGCTTAATAAAGTTGAGATTTAAGAGTTTGATTGGCACAGGAAGACATGGTTTCCTAGCTGAGAGGATGGGACAGAGCCACAGCAGTAGAACTTCTGCTGCCAAGGCCTCCTGAGGATTTCCTCACACACAGCACCTCTGTCTGACTGTGCTACAGTTCACAAAACAGCGCTTGTGGAGCTGGATCGGGGATGGTGGAAACTACCTCAAGCTGAGAGAAACTAACTTAAACTGGATGGAAAATGTGATACTGAGATTAAGAAAAACAGGGCTGCATCTATCTGGAAGTTTATGAAAAAAATCTAAGCTCCTAGCAAGGCTGGATATGGGGATGAACATCCGGGAGGTGAGGCAAGAGGATCGAGAGTTTGAGCTCCATTTGGACAGCTTGTCAACTTACCCAAGTAAAAATTAAAAAACACAATGAGAGCTGGGCATATAGCTCAGTGTGAGGGCCCTGGATTCAATCTGCATGACTGCAAAATACAAAAATCAAACCCCTGGTAATAGTGATAGTATGCACTTATAAAAAAAGTTGAAAAGCATGTCATCACAACACATGGTTAACGTCTCATGTTCCAATTACACCACACGGGCTGGGGGTGTAGCTCAGTAGAGCACACTTGCCTAGAAGGGGTGAGGTCCGGGTTCCAGCACTGCTGCCCCATGCTGATTCAATGACACCATGGTATCTCCTAGTACAGACACTGCAGAGAGGAGAGGTGAAGAATTCACCACAGGAAGTGACAGCTGCTGTCATCTTAGTTAGGAACGACCCCCAGGGAGCTGCCCCAGCTCTCCTTTCATTGCTATGGCAGATTGAACACCTAAGTGAAGAATGTGAACACCCTGTGGTTATTCCTGATGAACCAGAACTCCAAATAACAGCTTGTGTATTTTCTCAGATGACAAAACACAAGTTAGGAACAGATGGAGTGCCTGGACTTCCTGCAAGAAGATGTGCTGGAAGGCTGTGTCCATGAGTCCCTACCCATCATGTGACAGGCACCAAAGCGTTGCTAAGCTCCCTTCAGAACACTTGTTCGAGATACACTCCCTTGAGAAGAACTGGAAAGAGAGGGACTGAAAACTCAAGATAGACATCAGAAGAAAAGGTTGTCACCAACTGGAGGTCTAGGTCACCACTGAGTACACAGGCAACAGGATGTTCATACACTCATCAAAACTGACTGTGTGTCTACTGTGTGCCACTGGACTTGCCAGACAAAACAGACTGGAAGGCCAACTGTAGCCATGTGGAGAAAGACTTAGTCTGGTGCAAGGCTTCTTGGCTAAAACAGGCTCCATGACTAATGAGGACTGTGGCAGGGCAGCAACACCAAGCCTAAGGGGAAAGTACAAAGTCCTCCTCCCATCCACTCAGTAACCATTTACCAAGCAGCAGAATCACAGGAAACAGTCACTGCGTGAAGGCCCAGATCTAAAGCTGTGCCTCAAAGGAGAATGGCTGAAGGTCCCTGGAACCCTGCAGGCCGCTGGAGGGTTGGAGAGTGGTTCCAAGAGTCAGGTAGGGTACACACACAAGGGCCACAATGGGCAGGGGGAAATGCACCATTTAGGGGTTTGGCCATTAGCTAGCAGTGAACTATGAAAGAAGTGTCCTTTCAAAGGCACGAAAGATGTATTAGCAAAAGGCAGATAAAGTGTAAGAGGTCATGGCAGTGATCTGCTCTATACCGAACTAGCGGAGATAGCAGCAGAAGATAGGGAAGCGGGTATATAGAACAAGGGAGGAGGGTTGGATTTGGAAACTGTGTGGGTGTGTGGCTGGGGATGCACTCAGGGCCTTGTACATCCTGGGCAAGCACTCTACCACTGAGGCGCACCCTGACTCCCACAAACACTTTGAATGGGGGGTATGGAAAAGGAACAGGGGTAGGTTCTAGTAAGAGACAAGATGCAAAATTGTGACATTTGTATCTGAGTGACTGGCAGAAAGATGGGTCTAGTGGCACAAGAAAAAGGATGCCTAGGACTTCAATCTGGAATTAACTTTGGAAGACATATCCTGTAGACATGGATACAGACTTCAGGACAGAGAGCAGATTGTAGGAGGGATATATTTGACAAAGACATCACAAGAACAGCCTGGCAAAGAGAGTGCTAGGAAGCAGAGAGCCAGGGGTCCAGGGCAGATAAAGCCAAACAAAATAGAGAAAGAACGAACAGAAATTAGGGAGACAAAGCTCCTGGCAATGACACATAAGTTAAGGCTCGAGTCAGGGGGAAGTAGCTGGGCTGGGACGGCTGAGTGGCCCTCAATGACACTTCGGGCAATCATCCCAAAGGTCAGCTATCTGAGTGAAGTGAGAGCAGTAGGGTAGAAGGCACCCGGGAAATCACGCAGAGGCCCAGACATCGCATTCTGAACATGAGGACACCCAAGTCCACAAAGTTTTGTGCCAAGGTTACAGAGCTAGGAGCAAAAGCCATCATCCTGCCTTTTGTTACTACTATTATTATATTTGTTAATCTGGTTATGTTTTTCCAACTCGCTTTCTAGACAGATGATCTGAGATCAAGTAATCATCTTTTGGTTATAATCGACAGTGGAGTCAGATCAATGTGTTCAACAGAATCAGCAGGAAAATCCAGGAGGAGGGAAACCCTACACAGAGCACCCAATGTTCCAGTTCCTAGCATGGAGCTCTCTTCCTCAGGCAGGCTGTGTGTTCCTGGCACCCTCTCCACTCATTTCTGACATTCTGGATGCCCAGCAGGAGTGGAGATGGTGACACAGGACTCTCAACAGCAACAAGGCTGGGGCTACAGCTTGGCTCGGATTCTCCCAGCGCTGCCTGTAAAGGCTCGGGCCCCAGCCCAGCACTACCGGGAGGTGTGGAGCCCTGGGAGGTGGACTCGTGAGAGGTCTTCCAGCTCCTGGGTGTGTGCCCTTGAGGGGACAGTGGGACCCCAGCTGTTTTCCCTTTGACTCTTTCCATCTCTTTCGCATCCTGGTCCTGCAGTGAACACACTCTCTGCCCAAAAGCAATGGTGAACAATCTGAATAAGCTGAACAATCATGCACTAAAGCTGCAAACTGTGAGCCAAACAACCTTTTCTCTTTATAAATTGCTTATCTCAGGTATTTGTTAGAGTAACAGAAAGCTGACTGCCAGTCAGCACAGCCAGCCAGGACCTAGAGACTGTAACACAGAACCTGATGGTCCTTGGTCACACAGCTGGGTCCCAACCTGCCCAGCCAGCCTCAGTCAGTAGGATCTCCAGCCCCACTCCAGCACAGGTAAGCTGCCACTGCCCCTGCCCTTGACTGCCTAGAAGCTGCCCCTCCACTGGTAGAAGGAAAAGAAACACAACTCAGTGTTTTCCAAAGGATAAGGAGCAAGATTCTAAATAGGGTTCTTCTGTGAGCTATTTTCGGGTCTCATTACATGGAAGTCTGAATAATCTCTGGCTGCCTGCAGGCGTAGGGGCAAGGCCTGACAACCTGTGCCTGCCAGCCACCAGCTCACTTTCCATGGGTGCTCTGCAGGATCTCACTAGAAGTTACACTTGCTGGACAAATCCTACTTGAGTCTACTGCTGCTGCTCTGAGCAGGCATCCCTGAAGCTTAGGGGCACAGAGCACCTTAGGGGCAAACAAGTTTAAACCAGCAGAGAAGGCAATGAACTGGCTGAGGGTGTGGCTCTTCCCTTATCTGAAGTCACTCCACTCGGGCAGTGAACAACAGCCAGCTCCAACAAAAGGTGCGTGGGGCCAGCACTGGAACAAAATATGCTCAGGAAATGTGTAAAACAAAAAAAGTTTTTAGATGACTGCTCCATACAGCTGCAGAACTCTGACTCAGTCATGAAATCCTTTCAAAAGAAATAAATCTGATGGGTCCTATACATAAACCAGAAATGTGAATAAAAGTAACATACAAACTGAGCAGGGACTTGAGCCTCACCCACAAACTCAGAGGAAGTGACTGCATCTGTGGGTGATGAAGAGGGGAATGTAAGGGGAGGCTGCCACTTCCAGGAAGGGAGCCTCCAGAGATAGCCTGTGTGAGGTCTGCCAATCAACCTCAGGTCACAACCCGATGAGCAAGGAAGGATCATTTGCAGCATGTCCATTCTGCTAGGGAATGAGCACTGTGCCGGGGCTTCATGTACATTCCCTCATTTTCTCCTCATAATAATCCAACAAGGTGAGCAACACTCACATTTTTACCGCCAATGAAATATAAATTCCAAAAAATCAAGTAACACATCCCAGGTCATACTGTTAATAAGTGGAAGTGCGGCTTTGTGAGGTGGGAGTGTTAATAATATGTGGACATCTGGATTTGAAAAAAAAATAAGTCCTTACTTATTTTAATTTACTTTGGGATTTATTTCATTTATTTGATAAATATTTATAGAGAAGCTAATATATACAAGATACTATTGCTATAGATACTGGAGACAAAGAGTAAGCAAAGTTTCTGCCTTTAAGAAGTTTAATCCAGGGCTGGGGGAGGAGCTCAATGATACAGAACATAAAAACAAAACTTAAAATTCTAGTGTGCTAGTCCTTCAGAGTCTAATTATTTCTAATTTGGGGTCACAGAGAGGAACAACAAAGGATCAGTGACCTAAAGAATTTAATATCCTAGGCCAGGGATTTAGATCAGTGGTTCTGCTGCCTGACTCGCAAGCGCAAGGTCCAGAGTTCGATCCCCAATACCAAAAAAAAAAAAAAAAAAAGAATTTAATATCCACTATCCACAGGACAGCTGTACCATATTAGCACTTCAGCGCTCACCTATCTTCCTTATCTGATTTTCTCATAACTTACACACACACACATAGCAATTTGGATAATGCAAAAGCTCCCACATAAGCCAAGAGCTAAATGGATTCAAAATGCACCCAGACCAAAAGAATCTGCAGTCAGTGGAGGCACGATTAGTTCCAGTAGAAAATCACTAGAAGTAAAGCATCATGAGGCAGTAGACAGTTTTGTGTACTTGAGCCAATACTCTAAAGAACTTCTTAGCCGGCACGATGGTACACACCTGTAATCCCAGCACTCTGGGAGGCTGATCAGGAGGATCACAAATTTGACCCTTGCCTGGGCAACTTGTAACTCAGCACGAAGGCCATGGGTTCAATCCCCAGTGCCACAACACAAAAACCTATAAATTCTAACAGAAGTTGACCATGAAGAATAAAAGAATATTCCCCAACCTAGTAACCTGTTTTAAAAGCTACAATGAAGTAAATATCTAAGCAAAATGTGTTGGGGAGCCAGGAGGCAAGGTGGACTCCTGACTTCTGCACAAGGGCCTGAAGGCAGTAAGGGATCTTCCCACAGGTGCCTATGGAGAACGCCACACCGGGAAGGTCACAATGGGGTTATGTCACTTTGCCCTCCAAATGAGCTCCATCAAAAAGGCAGAGACAGGATACAGAGGGAGATGGGTGTTTTCTATGTCAGACTGTTTGGCTCAGTCTTATACATGTCATTTTGTGACTTCTCCCCTTATTTCCTTTTCACTGCCCTCCAGCCAATGCGCCAGAGTAAGGAAGACACAACTCATGCTCACAAGGCATGAGTGTCAAGAGAGGTCTCTCCTCTCTACAGGCGCAGGGCACAGCTTTACATGTGTGACAAATGTGAATGCCTGGTAAAGAAGCTGAGAGGTATCTGAGTTTGCTCACTTTACTCTTTTAACTTTTCAATATATTTGACCATTTGACAAAAAAAAAAAAAAAAAGATTTGAGCAAATGAAAGGTACACAGAGCTTTCAAAGGCTGAGATGGAGAGGTATGAAAATGGTATCATCCTCAAACCTGGGGCAAATACTCAAAGATAAACTCTGGGTAACTCTGACCCTCAGATCCAAGCTATCAACCTACACCAATATCCCTGGAAATTATTTTTTAAAAAGCCCTGAGCAGGTTTTAGTAGCACCTGTGCTGTCCACTTCCCCACGCCAGGGCTGCCATTGACCTTCAAGCCCCACCCTCTGGAGTCAGCCCCAGGGCCTAGGAGACACTCTCCTGTGAGACAGCCCTTCTTCCCAGAGCCACCTGGCCTTCTCAGAGTGCCACAAAACCTCTTCTGAGGATGCTGGCAGGACCAAAGGATTAAACGGAGAAAGTTTTTTCCTATACCTGTAGTTGGCAACACAGAGTGGAAAAATTCATGGCCAAGGGATGGAATTCACACAAATGACAACCACCTCCATCACTGGCCTTTCCAGGAAAGCAGGGAGCAGAGCTCCCAATGGGAAAGGAAATCTGTTACTTTCCATGATTTCATCTGGAAGGAAGGGAGAGCTACTTGAGTCCAGGCCGGCCTGACCAGCCCCTTGCTGACCTCCACGCCCCCTGGGCCCTCCATGCCCTGTCCACTCTCTGTAAAGACCACAGGATGGGGCCAGCTCCCTTCTGTGCTCTGCAGGGGCTCACAAGGCCCCACACGGTCTCTCTGTGGGGACAACTGCCTACTAGAGCTGGGGCTTACCAATGTCACTCAGCAAGGTGAGGATGGCTCCTTCCCGCAGGCCACAGCAGTTCTCAAACTGGTTCAAGTACTGCCAAGAGAGGGAAAGAAAATCAGTGGGAGTGGTCACAAGTCACCAGTCAACCTGCCAGAGTGCACCACCTGCTGAGGCCACCTGAGTGTGAGCACCGGGCCCCAGGCCTGGGGACTTGATTCTGTAATGCCCTGGGAAGTACAAGAGCGGAGGCAGAGGCAGTCCCCAGAGGCCCTCAGATGTCCACAGCATGGGCCCTGGCAGGTGGCATCTGGCTCACTCCAGGGTGAGGAATTTTCAAGCCTCACCTGCCACGACAGGTCAGAAGGAGGACAGAGTCTAAGCTCAGCTGCAACTGAGTGTCAGCTCTGGGGAGTCCCACGGCCACCCTGACACTTCCCTGACATAACTTGCCATGTAGGTAGTGACAGGCAGGAGCATCTAGTATGCACTTGCTGTGAGTCGGCATTGGGCTCACCTCTGGATCCTCCCACATCTCCCTGTGCCCTCGAAGCTAAGCACTGCGGGGCTCTCTGGAGCAGGGATGAGGAAGCTGAGAACAGAAGAGTCCAGTGTCTGCAGCAAACACAGGATTAGGGGCAGGGCTGGAAGCAGAAGCCAAGACCTCCTGATCCACATCCTCACTTAGCCCTTGGCCTGCCAGGCCTGCCATTTGCTGAGAGGCTCAGCATGCTGCTGCAAGTTGACCTCAAACAGAGACAGCAGAGAAAGTAACTTTCCAACTGAGGCTCTCAGCCATGGTTAACATTTATCTTCCTGAACATTTAAGGGCCTGTTTAACCTATACAGCACTCAAGTCTTCATTCTCTTTGGGTCTTTTTTTATTTTTTTGGTACCAGGGACCGAACTCAGGTTCTTGCGCTTGCGAGGCAGATGGCGGAACCACTGAGCTAAATCCCCAGCCCTCTTTGGGTCTTTTTTTCCAGTCTTTTTTGAGACTGGTTCTTGCTATGTTGACAGGCTGGCCTGGAACTCTTGGGTTCAAGCCATCCTCCCTCTTGCCAGACTTAATTCTTTAAGTCAATTCTGACCTTGGCATTTGCTTACGTGATGGCCAAGTGTGTCTCTGTGCCCACGGGTACAGATTTTGTGTGTTTTAGAGGAGGAAGACAGGCTGCCTCATTTGGGGAACAATGGGCACCACAGATCACAAGAACTTTGAGCTACAGCACCCTCCCCAGCACTGCACCTCAAGGACAGGCCCCTTAGGATGCCCTCTCTTCAGGTCTCCCCGAGACCTGCCTACAGCCCATGCTAGAGCAGTCATGCTGACATTTCGTCATCTTCATCCTTGGCTCACTGGTTCTTTGCTGCCTCACAGACCAGGTCACTCTATTACACCAAGGCTTTATCTCCACACAAGCACAGTCAGTGATGGATGAGTGCCACAAGGTCAGGAACACACAGAAAGAACTGTCAAGTTCCCCATTTCTTATCGGTTATCAGTCCACTCCTGGGTTATGCCAACCACTGTGTTCACATCCTGCTCGGCACTGCATCCTTCCAGGGATATGCCTACCACCTATGGTGGGACAGTCACTCATGCAGATCAACCCTCATGGAAATTTCCCTTTTATAAGATAAGAGCAATGAGAAAAGCACACAGTGTGCCCTGGGAACTGCCATGTCCAGATGGAACAAATGCCCAGGCAGTCACCACCCCTGCCCCTCACAAGTCACAGACCCTCTGAAATTAAGAGCTGAGAAGAACTGTGCTAAGAACAGATTAAAAAAGAAAAACAAAAAGCTGTCTTTTCATAATGTTACACTGCATCATCCAAAATCACAGACCCAAGCCCTGCTGGGGCTGTGAGGCCCGGCAGTCATCCTGCCCTCCTGGGCCCGGGTGCCTGTCTGTAACCTAACAATCACATCTACGCACCAAGATTAAAGACCACAACTGTTAAAGACCACAACCATGGTGCTAGGTGAAAGCAGATTGTGGAGTACACCTGGGAGGTGGCACGTAGAACGGTCCTTGAGGTCAGCGAGGGCTGCTGTCACCCTCTGGGTTTCGCACAGAAGAGGTGATGCGAGGAGGAAGAAGGCAGAGCTCCAGGTGAGTCAGGGCCAGGTCTGAACCACAGCCTGGTTCCCAGATGACTAAACCGGCTCCCTTCCTGCTATGCTGCGCCCCACTGTCACACCTGCAGAAAGCCCCTCCTCATAAGGACAGCAGTGAGGCTGACCCTGAAAGCCCAAGGTGGCCATGACAGCTGAAGGAGGGGAAGTTTGAGTTGGAACGTGTCCAGTCTCTCCTCGTGGCTCAGCTTGGATGACAGTTTTTCCCCGTCATCTTAGTGATCATGGTGCAGGATATACAGAGTTCCTCCCTGGCTTCCTCATCAAGGCTCCTGATTCACACGCATAAACACCCAAAAGCAAGCACGGAGGAGGGGGTGTGAGAACGATAAGCCTGCTGAAGTCACCATGGCTCCCTGAGCTTGCTGGTGATGACATCGGTGCAAAGATCCCCTTCTCTCCATCCCCGGCATCCCATCCAGGCCGAGTACTCCAAGACCCCGAAACCTCACCTTACGGAGGTCTCCTCCTTGGCAATACTCCATGGCTAGCAGGGGCAGGTCATTGGGTGCCAAGTTCTGCATCCCCTCAGGGACATCTCGGGCGGCAACCACATTGGGGTGGTTCAGCCTAGGAAGGGAAGAGAAACCAGTAAGAGCAGAACCTGGGCTTCAGCTCAAACCTATTCCTGCTTCATGTCCCAGCCAAGCTCACCTTCCAGCCAAGGCCTGGGACAAGGAAGGGCCCTTGGAGGACACAGAAAAGCAGGGCCCAGCCCAGTGACTTGCTTCCCTTTGCACCTTGGTCAGCAGCAGCCGCCAGCTCTACTTCTAGCACCCTGAGCTCAGGTACCCTGTCAGTGCACCTTGTGTCACTTAAGAGTCTGTAGAGTGCCTGTCTCACATCCTCACTGTACTACAGAACTGCTTCTAAAAGCAGAGAAAACAAGAGGGACTTCCAAGCTCATGCTGATTAGGAGGGTCAGCGTGTGCATGTGCACACCCTTTTAACGAGCTGGCAGAGGGAGCACCTGCTTGCTGTCTTACAGGGGATGCACAGTGCTCACCTACATGCCCCACAAGCCCAGGAGGACAGCATCCACCTGGCAAGCAACAGACTCTGTCTCCACTCTATTAGCAACAAATACTAGCCATAGGCTGACAGCAGTCACATACCACCCCAGAACTGGAAACATAGGGGGAGGATTTTTTTGGTGACAAAGGAAAATTCACCTCGGTAACTATTTATTTATTTTTGTTTTTTGGTTTTTTTTTGGTACCGGGGATCAAACTTGGGTCCTTGCGCTTGAGCAGCAGGCGGCGAAACCACTGAGCTAAATCCCCGGCCCTATTTATTTATTTTTGAGATGCGGCCTTGCTATGTGCCCAGGACTGGCCTTATACTCCTGGGATCAAGTGATCTTCCCACCTCAGCCTCCCAAGTAGCTGGGTCTACAGGTGGGTGTCGCTGCACTTAGCTATAATGACTAGTTTAAATTATTTACTACAAGAAATAAATGTGACTATTAGGCTCAATGACCTCTTTAAATGCCACTCTGTCAGGAGTCTCCAGAAGGGGAGAACCATCTGTCACGATTTCAATCTAAAATATCCACCAAAAGTCTCATGTGCTCAGAGGTTGGGACTAGTCGGAAGGGGCAGGTCACAAGGGGCATGATGTGGAAGGGTATATTTTTGTCCCTGGCTCCTCCTTCTACTTTCCGGCTGCCATGCCTTCCCTCCATGCCATTTCTGCCTTGCAGTTGGCTTACCATGGACTGAACCCACTGAAACCATGCGCCAAAATAAACCTCTCCTCTTTTAAGTTACAGGTATCAAGTATTTTGTCCCAGTGATGGGACAGCTAACACCATGTATTTGCACAGCCCTGCTGGGGTCCCGACAGTGTAGATCTCACTTCAATGTTCCCAAGCCGCTAAAGTGGGTCTGGCAGTTCTGTGCCTAGGCCTTACCTTCTCATAATCTGGATCTCCAGGCACCAGCGCTCCCGGTTCCGTGGGCTGAGCTCCTGCCGGCACTGCTTGATGGCAATCTGCTCACCTGTCTCCTGCAGGAAGAGGACCAGCAGAATGAATGGGGCATGTGAACACCTCTTGAGGCTGGGAGGGCTCACAGGTCTCCCTGACATAGAGCCCCAGGCTCCTGGCCCCTGGCCCCTGGAGTATCTGCACCACACACCTCTCAGCCTGCGCTTCTCCTGCCCCATTTCTACCCAACTGGAGTCTAGAAACCTTTCAAACCCTTCTTGCCATTCAAGAAACCCTTGCTCTGTCCCTGCTTCCTCCATGAAACCTCTGCAAAACCATGCCTGCACACAGAGGTTTCTATTTCTCTCTCTGAGCCCCATCTCACTCTGTATTAGGTTAAACCACATGATGCTGCTAATATTTGGCCACCTTTTTTTTTTTTTTTAACTGGGGACTGAACCCAGGCCCTTCATACTGTGCTGCATTTCCAACCTTTTTTTATTTGTTTATTTTGAAATAGAGTCTTGCTAGATCACTAGGTTGCCCAGGTGGGGCTCCAACTTGAGATCCTCCTGCATCAGCCTCCTAGGGTGCTAGGATTATTGCTGCATGTGCTACCATGCTTGGATGCCTATGAACTGGCCATCTTGACCTACAAAAATTGCATTTCCATATGTCTCAACCTAATGTCATGTTGAGCATCTTCACTGTTTCATGTAACAGCTTTGTCTCTAGAAAGAATACAAGATAACAGAGTAGACAGGATGCAGGCCAGCTCAGATTCCAACTCTGTCTCATATCAGCTACAATATCTTGGTAAATCACATCGTCTCACTGGCTTTCCTACAGAAAGGTAACAATGACAGCCATCCGCCAGGCTGCCATGGAGATGAACACCAGCAGTGTCCAGCCCTTAGCAGGTGTTGGATGACCCATGTCACAATGCAGGTATCCTGCACTTAAAATCCTCAGGAGCCTGGCTCCCATCTGCCTTCTTAGCCAGTCTCCCACGGCTCAGGCCTGTGCCACTTCGCCCAGATCAGACCATCTGTTCTGGGCACACAGCACAGGACCTCACCTCCTTTGTGTTCCTGCAAGAGGTGGTTCCTTCACTGCACTCTTACAGTTAGTTCTTCTGGGTGACAGGTTTCCTTCCTCCTCTTTTGTTAAATTATAGACATGTCCATCTCTGTGGGCTTTGGTGTCTACACCAGGAACTAGCACAACGTCTTCCACTGTGGTTTCTTGAATGACAAGAAGGCAATGACTAATTAGCTGAGTAACTGGTTCCTGAGGATTAATGCCTCTCTGTGTTGGTACACCAGGAAGCCAAGGGGACACTGGAGCAGGTTGGGGACTGAGGCTGTGTGCTGGAGGCAACACAGGGAGTGGCTCTGGATCAAGCACTCTAGCCACCACCACTAAGCCACTGCCCTCTCCTCAGGCCCGTGGGGTCCTCTAGGATGGCTGAGGGACAGTAGTGCCCCTAGCCACAGGTGATTCCAGCACCTCCAAGCAAAGTGACCTGTATCTTCATCCCTAGAGCCTTACACAAACCAAAGGTCTAGGAATGTGCCACAGCCAGCTGGATGGCAAGGTAACTACCAAAACTGTACAGATTTCACAACACAGATCTCCCTTCCCATGTACAAAAGGCAAACAATTGCATCTTCAAAATCAACCACATTGGATGTCCCGTCAGACCATTTTTCCAGGTTTCTCATTTTATGAAAATGTGAGACTTAAAAGGACATGCAGAGGACACACAATACCTCAAAATACATACAGCTATAGCAAAGTGCATCACAGTCTCATGTCACCAAACTGGCCATGACCTGGAGGACCAAGGCCATCCATGAGCCCAGGAACAAGGGCAATCTCCAAACACAAGCAGAAGTTGTCTAGCAAGACCACCGCCTCCCCAATCAATAAACCAATCCTAAGCATACTCAAGAACTCATCGGAAGGAAGGAAGATGGTAGCATCTTTTGACCATGATAGCTCCAGTTCCAGAAAAGATACAGTACCTCTGAAACTCTCAGAAGCTGCTTTTATCAAAGCTCAATACTGCTTTAAGCTTTCCAAGATGCAACTACTGGATCCATTGAAAATATACAATTCAAAGGTGAGGGATACTTAAGAGTTGTGTAGCCAAAACCACAAACAGTATTAGACCACATTCATCAGCCTGCAAAGAAACTCCATCCCATTAGCAATCACTTCCTCATCTTCCTGAGTTCTTCCAGCCCTCAGCAACCACCAGTCTAGGGGTTTGCCTGTTCTGGGAGTTTCATGTAAATACAGTCCCAGAGGATGTGGGCTTTTGAGACGGGCTTTTCTCATGCAGCACAGTGTTTCAAAGTCCATTCATGCTGTGGTCACATGTCCACTTCTCTGAGCTCAGTGGCCTCCAGAGTGCAGAGTGCAGCCTGTAGCAGCAGGTGTGACTAACCAGGTCAGCCTCAGTATTATTCTCCTTCTGTCTAGTAGGACCCTGATCTTTGGCCTGAATTCTGAAGCTCTCTCTGAAGAAGAGCCAACTTGTTTTAAATTGACCCTGGGCAGAAGTCTCACCTGATGCTTTTCCAGAGTTAGAGAACACTTCAAAAGAACAGCATTTCCCCAGTCAACATGCAGACTGTGACCCAACTCCTAAAATACTGCACCCTCAACATCAGCAACTTTCCCCAATGATGCTGTCTGTTCTCCAAGCAACTGGAATTTGGTTTCCAGTTTCACTTCCCACTAGGGTTCAGATTCTACTTTTCTTTCCTTCCTTCCTTCCTTCCTTCCTTCCTTCCTTCCTTCCTTCCAATTTATTTGAGATAGGGTCTCCCTACATAGTCCAGTTTGGCCTTGGATTTGCAGTCCTCTTGCCTCAGCCTCCCAAGCACGGGGGTGACAGGTGTGTACCACCATGCCCAGTGTGCAGACTCCAACCTTTACGCAGTTCTATGATAGCTTCATGAACAGCAGCTCTGACTAATGATATTTGCTATCCTTGGAATGTGTATCCCCTACAAAACTCACATTGAAATTTAACTGCTTTTGTAATGGCAGTAAAAAGAGGGACCTTTGAAAAGGGTGACAAGGCCGCGGGCAGCCACTGGTGAGACGTAGGCCACCATATGAGGTAAAGCTGGTCCCTGTCACCTCACTGCCAGGAGATGATGCAGTAAGCAGACCCTGGGCAGATGCCAGTGCCTTGGTCTGAGCCTTCCCAGCCTCCTTAGCTCCATGAATTCTGTTACAGCAGCACAGAACAGACTGCTCCAGATGCTGGCCGCCAGCTGGGAGTGATCCCTAGAGAAACGCAGACACAGGGAAAGCAGGGAGAGGGCTACAGCACCAGGCCATCAGGGCAGGTGACACAGCGAGAGTGTCCCTCCCTCAGGCAGGGCCTTCATGGCAATACCACAAACAATGGTAAGAAACTGGAACTTGTGATGTGCTACCTTGGCACTCTGAGGTTTTAAACCAAGATACTGGAAAATCTGTACTTATCTAACTTCAACACACAGAATGGTGACAGCAAATCATCACAAACATGGCTTAACCAACATAACTTTATCCTTACAGCAGATACCTGACATGAGCACAGCGGCTTGCTTTCTAGATACTGCAGGGGAGAATGTTTCCTTGCCTTCTGCAGCTAAGAGGCTGCCCATGTTTCATGGCTCCAGAAATAGCCAGTTGAGTCTTTCTCATCTTGTTGCTCTGCCTCTGCCTCTCCTGCCTCTCCCTTGCCCTTCTGAGGACCCAGTCATTGCATTAGGCCCACCAGACAATCAGGACACTCTCCTTGTCTAAGACCAGGTGATTAGCAACTTGAGTCTTCAACCTTGATTTCCCTTTGCCATGCAGCCTCACTGTCACGGGTTCAAGGAATCCCCAAGTTAGGACACAGAAATCTTTGGTGGGGAGCCACTATTCTGTATATCACAAATAATAACACACCTCCTTCATAACATATGACAGATAACAGAAAAGGTGGGCATAAGCGACTGAGGTAATCTGTCAGGCTATATATCAGATAACTGTAGTCTTTTTTTTTTTTTGGTACCGGGGATCAAACTCGGGACCTTGCACTTGCGTGGCAGGTGCCGGAACCACTGAGCTAAATTCCCAGCCCAAGATAACTGTAGTCTTTTGCCCAACACAAATACTGGTCCTAACACACAGCAGTCACTGGCCCCACTCAGAAGCCAGGACTAGATTTTTGTATAGAAAATTGATATTAAAGACTGACAATTTGGTCTTAAATCTTCAAACTCAAACTTGAATAAATTTAGCAATATGTGTATTGAACAAGCCTTAGAACAACTGAGCAGAGACCAAGACTGACTTTCAACCTGTGAAGAGCTCAGTGTGGTCCTACAGCTGGAGAGGAAACCGTGATTTCCTAGGCCTGGGATGGCTGAGACAAAGACACACAAACTTTTCTTCACTCAGTGCCCTCATCTGCCTCTGAAAATATTCCAACACATTCCAGTTCTTCCATGAGTAATAGTTCATTTGAAATAGAGTGACTTTCTTTTACTAAAAACATACCTGCTTCCAAAAGCAAAATTCAACTGAATGGTACAAAAATAGCCTCTGAATACTGATTATGAACACTGGGGAGTTTGTTCATTGTCAGGAGAGAAACTCAAACAGCAGTGGATTGACTTTATTTTGTATAGAACCCCAGGGAGTCTTAGCTCAGTTCTGTGGAAACTCAGACTTGGCCTGCACCACCTCAGTATCTGGCCTTCTAGTAAGCAGGCTACTCTGGTGGGACAAGATTTAAAATTGGTTTGTATCTTGAGAAAATAGGGAAGGGAGCCAATAGTACTCATCTGTACAAGTGTAGCTGACTTTGAAGGTCATAATGTTTGCAATTTTTTGCCTTTTATACAAGAAAACATAAAACTTGTATATAAATGCAAGTGTATTATAAGGTATAAAAAAGGTAGGGAGTGAGGGGACACACACCTCAGACTCCTGAAAGCTACCAAGAGGTGCTTTGGCAGAGGTAAGCAGAATGCAGCGTGCCTGGGAAACAAAGGGCTGGCCCAGCCCTGATGTTAGCTTTAGTAGCCCAGAGAAACACGCAGGAAGCTAAGAGCTCCATCGAGACCCTTATCCCAGAAAATTCAGTTGTGTTACTATGGGAACCATCCATCCAGGCCATAGTGGTATAAGGAGCAATCAATAATAATCCCTCCATTCCTTCTGACTCTGATCCCTGGGATGGGTGTTTAAGAAAGAAGGTACAAAGCTGGCCCCCAAGAGACTGTGGGGACAGCCCAGCTGGGGAGGCTGGCTGTAGCTTCCTCCCTTTCTTAATCAGTTTTTTTTGGGGGGGGGGGACCGGGGATCGAACTCGGAACCTTGCACTTGCAAGGCAGGCGGCGGAACCACTGAGCCAAATCCCCGGCCCCAAATAAACTTTTTAAAAAAATTATTATTATTATTTGGTACCAGGCATTGAACTCGGGACCTCGCACTTGCGAGGCAGGCTGCGGCGGAACCACGGAGCTAAATCCCTAGCCCCTCCCTTTCTTGACAGATAATGAAAACACGCTTTCTCTCAGCATTGACCAGTCCACTGTAAGAGGGCTGTGATTTCAACCCTCTTGACTACAGTCCGGACACCCATTAGGCCCAATGGCCTCTGATCTCACCAACAGCAGCCAGAAGCATGGCTCTGAGACAAATGTATGACCCCCTCTTCCCTTGCCTGGCAAATGTGAGGTGTGCGGGACACTACTTAGGCTTTGGGTTCCACCATAATGGAAGCAACTCAACCCTTCCAATGATGCCAATTAAAGTGAATTATGACCTCACCCACAGTGAGCCTTGGACAAACTATCACTTCCTTTCTCTGCTGCAATATAAATGTTGCTCTGCCCACCTGACTTGTCTTTTTCTTTCCTGCCTTGTTATCCAAAGTCTAACTCCCTTCAAAATCCTGAAGTCCCATTTCCTCCAAGAAGTCCCTTGCCTCTGAGCATTCAACAGAGAGACCATGACGAGCACCTAGCAGATCTGCACTCCACCCTCTTCATAAATGATGAGCAGTTATTACTGCCACACAACTTAGTGCTTACATCTAGACCTACTCACTATATTCCTATGCATTCATTTTATCACCACAGTAGAACATAAGTACATAAAGGACAAAGTCTTCTCTTTTCCCCCCTGTATCCTAAACAAAGCTCAGGCTCATGACCAATAAATAAATTATTAGTAAACCAGTGTGGTAGTGCATGCCTGTAATTCCAGCACTCTGGGAGGCTGAGGTAGGCATATTACAAATTTGAATCCAGTCTGGGCAACTTAGCAACTTAGAGAGGCCCTATCTCAAAATAAAGTAGAAAAGGGTGGGGGATGTAGCTTCATATGTAAAGAGGTATAATCTCTAGGAGTGGAAAAGAGCTCTGAACTTTAAAATACACAGATAAGCAGCAGTGAGTTTATGTTCAGGAGAAGTCAGTACTGCTTCACAGGAAAGAGCACTGACAGCACCTTGCCTTGTAACAGCCGGTGCATTCATTAGCTCCTCCACCTTCAGCACGACCCCAGGCCTCAGGCAACACTTCCTGGTCACTATCAGGTACCGAGAACAGACACTGGGAAGTATCCTGGGAAGTCTCCAGACACTTCCAGAGAGGAGCTGCCCCATGTCCTGCCAGTTATGTTGGGGCTCCAGAGTGGAAGGGATCAATATCTTAGAACCTCACAATGCATGTGGGAAACTATGACCCAAAGAAGGCGGCAAGTGGCAGAGTAGGGATTTGAACCAAGGTCTGTGTGATGGTGAGCCCCTCTCCCCACCACTCCTAAAAGTTGCTGCAGGCTGGGGTTTCTGCAGTCATCTCCTTTCTTCTTCATACATAACAAGGGCTTATTGAAAACATCAGCTTTTCTATGTCAAGGAATGGACTGCTGAGGCTTGGGCCAGGGAGTGAGAGCTTACAGACCTAGGAGGGACTGTCCCAGCCACACTGTGTAGGAGGCAGGGACCAGGGGAAGTGGGGTTGCAAGCAGTTGTTACACCACCCTTCCTCACTGGGAAATGCAAACTGAGTACCCTTATCCAAGCTATGTGGGACCAAGAGTTTCAGATTTTGGATTTTTTCAGGTTTGAGGATATTTGCATACACATAGTGAAGTATCTTGAGACAGGATCCAGATCTAAGCACTCAATTCATTTACGTTTCACAACACCTTACACACATAGCCCGACGATCATTTTATACATATTTGCAATGTTTGTGCATTCTGACTGTGACACGTCAGGAGTCCAGGTGTGGAACAGTCCACTTGGGGTGCCATGTGGTTCTCGAGCAGTCCAATTCTAGAGCATTTCTGGATTACGAATGCACAACTCCATGCTGGAGTTCTTTATTTAACAAAGAAGACTTTTGTATTTTGCCTTCCAAAGGGTTTTTCTGTCAATACTTCAAAACAGTTTAGAATGACTGCAGAGGACAAAGGAATACCTACAAAACACTGGGAATGTGCTGGGGGTGTCTCTAACCTTGGTCCCTCAGCTGGAGAAACCACAAGGAGGAATTTGGGATTTGAAAAGATGCACGTTCCAATTCCAACTTCTTTATTTACTAGCTTCTTTGAGTACATTCCATGACCTTCCTGCACCTGTTTCCTCAGCTATAAAATGGGAATGGACAATAATAGTTCCTTTGAGAATTACTGTGAAAATTGGAGATAAAGCACGTAAGAGATGCATCTTCCAAGCAATACCTTAGTACCATGCTTACCTAGCATGCATGAGGCTCTGGGTTCAATTCCCAGCAGTGGATGATAAAAAAGCATGTAAGATACTTTGTCTAATGCTAGTATAGAGAAGAATCTCAATAAACAATGAGTCTGAATGTCAGGCCCCACTTTTCTGACTGAGGATACCAATGCATAGGCTCTTCCAAGTAATTTCTCCTGTGACAACTACAAATAGTCTCTCACTTGTAGGCAAGATAAAGCACATTAAGTATGTACATTAAGTATGTACTTATGTGTTTGCATATGCTCTTATTCTTGACCAGAGTTAGGTAACCAATACCTCAGCTGCATCCAAGAAGCTTTACATAGAACCTGTGCCTTCTGCTCACCTTCTGATCTTGGATGCTGACTAAAGACATTCCCAAGCCCTCAAGTCAGCCTTCAGGGCTTCCCAAACTAAGGAACCCATGGCCAAATGGAGGAGGGCAGAGAGCTTCCTGGACTGAGCAGGTTCATCAACAAGCATCATTGAGTAGCTGTCACATTCTACACCTCCCTTCCCCTCCCCCTCCTCGGCTTCTAGCCCACCACCCAGGCCTGTGCATTTTACCCCAAAAATATCTCTAAGTCTTCCCACTTCCCCCATCTCCAGCCCAGTTTCTCACCTCGACTATTCCCAGTTTTTCAGAAGCTGGCAAAAATTCTGCAATGCCACTCAGTTCTTAGGCCCTTTCTAATCTGTTTCTGCAGTAAGAAGGAACCTCCCTTCAACACTTTCATGCCTCCATCACCTCTCTACCTTTAGACCAAAGGAAAACTTCCTCGGCTTACACTGCCAATGACTCCCTGCAAGATGACTTGCCTTCTATCTTGAGCCACCCGGCTGCCCTGGCCCCCTCCAGTCCCACCAGCCCTTCAGTCCTGGCCCCTTCAAGTGCCACTTTCTTGGGGACACCTCTCCACCCCAGAATAAGATCTCATAGCCCTGGGTCCTCTCCTCAGTCACACTTATAAGTGGGAGTGTCCATTTATAATTAATTAATGGTTTTTTCTCTTCTTCAAAATACAGTCACTAACTACTTATGGATGGATTGTGTGATTGTGTGCACCTAACACATATTTAACATCTCTGCTACTGGGGAATCAAAAAATCCAAAGCCCAATGCAGCCCTGGCTCACAGGAACCAAGAGACCTGATGGAACACCCTTACACAAAGCCAAGAGGAAGGTGGCCAAGAGACAGGGAGTTCAAGAGAAGACTGAATTCCCAAGGAAGGAATGGTCTATGGAGGGCTTGGGAGGAGGTGGCCCAGGTCCTGAAGGAGTGGGCAGAATTTACACAACACATCAAAGGCCTGTCCGTGTCAGGACCCAACTGCCTAGACCAACAAGAAAGGTAACGCTGGACAGAGGTAGGGTGTGGACAACCATGGATGGGCCTCAAATGACAGGAGTCTGGATTTTGGCTTTTAAAAGTAAAGAACAAATTAAAGCTTTAGAAAAGGAGAAAGAACTGGGGAGCAGTAATTTTGGGGACTAAGCCACACACATACATACACATCCCTATCTATAAAGCCAAACATAAATTCCATCTGGCAATCTCCTTCCAAGCCCATAGAACAGACGGAGACTACTCTGAGCTAGAGATAGGAGGCAAAGGCCATGCGTGGACACAATCTTTCTGAAGGAAACCAGAATGTCTCTGGCTAAGCTGACTTTCAGAAGTGCTAGGCTGTCTGGAAGCAGCCCCACCCAGGTTTATGTGGGGCCATTGATCAAGCTGGCTCTTCTGTCTTATTGGTAGGACCCTGACTATACTATAATCGGGACAAACTTGAGACAGTTACACTCCTAAAGCCTTCTCACTCTTAGGGTGTGCTGAAATCCCAGTTTTCAAGTTGGGCGTGTGAATGTTACTACCTGTGGAGCCATATGCTACCAGCCAGTTCCAGTCCCCACATTCCTCCAGGGGTCCCAGCACGCACTTGAGGCATGGCCCAAGGTACCTTCCAACTAAAGGACATAGGAGGCGACTGGACTGGCCCTCTGTGTGGCCCTCTCTGCTGCTCCCATGCAGTGGTGAGGAGTCTGCCGGCCCCTCAGGCTATGAAGGTGCTCAACAGTCCTTGACTAAAACTGGTGCTTCCTTCAAGGACTTGAATTGGTGGATTTGAATTTCACATCAGGAACTTAATTTTAGCTCTTTGATGAGTGAGGGGTCTCTAGAGCAATAGTTTCCAAATTGGGTATGTGTTCTCCACGTATTACCCCAGGCTGCGATCCAAAATAATAAATAAAAGTGAGCTTTCATGTGGCACTCTCCTCTGATCATTCATCACAGGCAATGTGCACATCTGGTACTCAAGGTACCCAAAGGCATCCCACAAGGAGGAGGGTGGATAGGCGCTTGGAGTTGCCCCAGGTTACATGCCTACATAGGTGGGATTATAGATCAGATCATGCAATTTTGGTAAAATAACTTGTACAATGAACTAGTGCCTTAAAGAGATTTCTGCAGAGAGTTTTAGACCCTCTGACACCTGTGCAAACCAAATATGGGCGAACTCAGACCTCTAATGTGAGAAAGTTTTATCAGATACAGAAGGACCAAACAGGAAGGTTCTAATCAGATGGAAAAAGAAATCAGTCCAAATCATTCAAAATTATAAAAATTACCTACACTGTGAATTTTTAACCCGGGGCCTTTTCCCTAAGCTACAACCCCACTCTTCTTTGGTTTTTGAGACAAGATCTCCCTAAATTGCCTAGACTGGGCTCCAGCTTCGGATCCTCCACCTCAGTCTTCTGAATAGCTGGAATTACAGGTGTGTACAAACCGACATCCATTATCTTTAAAAATAGATAATTCTCACTTTCATGAGGATCTGTGTATTTTGCATAGTACAGTAGTACAAACAATACTGAGAGGGATCGTAATTAGCAGATATTTAAATTATTATTATTTTTTTGGTACCGGGGATCGAACTATGAAATATTTTAAATAAATGTTTAAAAGTGTTTTGTGAGATATTTCATTACTGTCATCCTCTTACGTTTTTCTATTTATTTTCTAGGCTTTATAACACATCCCAGTATACAATGTATTCGTGCGTGATCTTCTGATGTAAGCAAAATCCTATGATCTAAAACATGTAATTGGGACTGAGAGTTTTTGGGGTTTTTTACTATTTAAGTGCCATGCTTAGAAAAGCTTAGAAAGTCAGCTTAGCACGCCTGAAGCCCCTGCCCAGCCTCCTTTCTCAAGCCTCCCAGGCCACAGGGTAGGGGAGCTCCCTACCTGATTGTGCCAGCGGATGACATTTCCGAATCCCCCTGTCCCCAGCCGTTCTTTCATTTCCCAGGCCCCACATGTCTGCGTCGGCAGGGAAGGTGACCAGCTCATACTGACGACTGCTAACTCTACAAGCAACGTGGGAGAGGGGAGAAGAGATTAAGAGACACAAGTGGGGTCCACAGGTGGACGACAGAACCTCTGCTCTTCACGAGAGAGCGGAAGCACCGAAACAGGCCTCATCCCGAGCCAGGCCGGCAGCTGACCGGCCTCCCTGCCCCGCGGCCGCGAGAGCAGGCGGGAGGGTCTCGCCCAGGGCTCAGCCCACGCCCCCCATCCCGGAGGGCACCCAGCTCCCGCCCACGGCCGCAAGTCCGCAGCGTGCAGTGGCGGGGCTTCCTGCGCCCCTGCAGGACGCGTCCGCGCCCGGAGCCCCGACTTCCAGCGCACCCTTTTCTGGGCGCCGCAGGAAATAGGGCCCAGGCCGGGCGCGGGCACTCACCGGCGGCCGGAGGGCCTTGGCGGCGGCGCCCGGACCGGACCGGACCGCGAGGGCGCGAACACTTCCTGCTCTGACGTCATGGGCGCGGCCCGGCTCTTAAAGGGGCACCGCCCGCCCCGCGGGGACCGCCCGGCCATCGACCGGGATCCCGCATCGGGGGTCGGAGACACCTCATCGAGGTGAACGCCCGGAGTGAGCCCCACAGGCATGCGGACCCCAGCCCGCGGCTGCCGGGGCGGCCTAGGGACGTCCTCCTGCCCAGCGCTGTCCCCGACGCGGAATTCCCCGCGGGGAGGGAGGCTGTGTGTCGGGCCCGTGCGCCGAGGCCCACGGGTCCTCTGGGTTAGGCCAGCCTGGGGCGCAGAGGAGCCGGAGGGAGAGTGGAGCGATCTCCCGAAGTCAGCAGTCTATTGGGCATTTATCACACTCGCTAGGAGACCACGGGGCACCCTCCAGGGCACGAGCGAGGAAGCTGGAGGGCACTGGGGCCACCGTGAGAACAGGCCCAGGACAGCCGCATCTGACCGCAGGGACTCCACAGGCAGCCGCGACGCTCTGCGGGGAGCAGGCGGGAAGAGCCCACCAGCCCAGAGCCCCAGAGGCTTCGATTTTTATGCCGTGGAGTTTGATACAAACCAGTGCCAATCTTACGGTGGCGGACAAATAATGTGTGCTAATCCTGTGGTGGTAAAAATATTTTTCTTTGTGATATAAATATATATTTTTAGAAAACATTTTTATTAGTTTCTCAAAAGGTCTCACAAGATAAGTTTTATAGCACGCAGCCGTATTGTTACAAGCTAGCGCACAAGCACACCACCGGTCCTATGATTATCACAAGACTCAAAGTAAGTTTAGAATCAGACAGAAGCATAAGATAATTTGGGGTCGGAGAAGATCAGTCACAGAAGTGGCAGCCCCCCCCGCAAAAAAGAAAAAACATATGGAGCAATGGCAAGCTACACTGGAGTCTCAGCTCCAGCCCCGCAGGAAGTCATGGGACAGCCCCATCTGAGAAGCACATGCCTCTCCTGCACCTCTGCTACAAATAGCAAAAGCTTCCCTGCTGAGTTTCCCAGGGGTGTGTGTGTGTGTGTATACACACAAAAGTATTAAAAGAAACCTGGAGATTATAAAACTTGTTTGTGAAGTGCTTACTTTGTGCCAGGCATTATCCTAAACTCTACTCAGAGTTCTCGGTTCAATCCTCAGGACAGTCCTACAAATTGAACACTACCAGACCATCGTTATTGTTACTCCATTTTTCTAATGAGAAAATTGTGAAGAGCAAGGGAATGCCTTTATCCTTCAGTCACAGAGCTGCTAAGTAGATGAGCTGAATTTCAAACCCAGGGAGCTGATTCCCAGGCCCAGGTTCTTAATATTTGGTTGAAAGTACCATGCCAAGAAGTTCACAAGGAGACAAACGTAATTTCTGAATCCAGATCCTATTATGGGCTGCCTGTCAGGACAAGTTACTTAACCACTCAAATAATTCATTTCCTCTTCTTAAAATCTGGGCAGTATTAGGTTGAATTACATGAAACTCTCATTTACTGTAGAAATCAAAAACAGTCTAACAAAGATTAGCAATTTATCTGGGTGAAACTAACAGCAGCAGGACAGGAGAGCGGGTAAGTCATCAAAGGAGACCAGCAGAGTGGTGAGGGACAAGCAGGATGCTGGTAGGAGGACAGGGGGCTCTCCTGCCCAAACAGCCCAAGTTAACTGAGTAATGCGTCAGAAGCAGGTGCTGGTTCTGTGTGTGTGCCAGCGTTGCTGGGAATTGAACCCAAGGCCCTGTGCATGCTGAGCTTGTGCTCTATCACTGAGCCACAGCCCTGACCCCTGCTTAGCATTTCTTGATCAATCTGTAGTTGCAGCTAAAGTGCACACTCAGCATCAAAGCATGAGGAAAAAGAAATAGGAGTCCATAGTCAGAAAACATTGAGAATAGTGCTTGGCAGAGTATAAGTGCACTGTGTTTGTTTAATAAATTTTAAAATATTACTGAGCACTTGTACGTGCTGAGCACTCTGTAGAGTCTGTTTCCTATTTGATGCCCTCAAAGGTTTTTCTTTAATCCTATCGCCTCTCAAAATTACTATTCTGTAAAACACTGAGACATCCACCGATAGGCTAGAGGCTAATTCTACACCACTCTAACTTGAGCTCTCATTTTGTTTAGCTCAAAATAACTTGGTTTTCAACTGATCATAAATCTCTCTGATATGATTGTATATTAATAGGCTTTATTTTTTAAAAAATTAATGATGGCTCAGGGAAGAAGCCTCTGGATTTTATGGTATTCCACCCAAGATATTTATCATCTTAAGCCCTTCCCCATAGATAAGACATTTCCAGATCTCTGCCACGTCTGGTCTCTGCCCTGTTCTGGATATGTGAACAGTCTGTTGACAGAAATTTCTTGATTACCTGAGGGTCACAGCTCAGTAGCACACTCAGCCTCAAAGCATGAAGAAAACAACACTTTTTTTCCTGCATCTGAAAAATATCTGTCAACAGACTGTTGCGCCAGGCTGCAACTCTACATATCAGTGACTCCTGGCATCCAAGAAACACAACTCAACATTGAGGCACTTAGAATCCTACTGGGATTCCATGGACCATGGAGCAGGAGAGAAAGGCCCAGGCAATGTAAAATTGGGTGCCCATTTGTTCAGTTGTAGAGACAATACAGCGCCAGTGATAAGAATAAAGTGCCTAAGCATCATGCATTTTAAAATGAAATCTTGTTCCTAGAGGAAGTCAGAGACAACTATCCTCTTTCTCAGTCTTGAAGGTCATCAACTGATTAAATCTTCTGTCTCCCCTAATAGCAGCCAAGCAAAGCAGTGCTGAGCTGCTCTGCTTGAGGAAAGGACTGTTATTCCTGCACCCATATCAAAGACAGGAAGCAAAGAGGATAGAACACTCTTTTCCCAGCTCCCAGAGTCAGCTGTGGTTCTGTGATTTCAACTCTTTCACTAGCTTTCCAAGAATGTTTATCCTAGCCTGCAGAGAGAGGACTCTGCAAGTCAGGTCTTGCTCCTTCAACAAATATTCCTCTGCCGGGAAAGTTGGAAGAACTTGTTTAGTTGGAGGGCATGAAGAAATCTGCCTTTCTTTCTGGGAGTTGGTGGGAGAAGGTGTGGGCTGGTGGAGTCTGGTGGTGACAGTGAGCCTTGACTCAGCCCATAACTCAGCACCGAGCCCTGCAGAGAGGAAAGAAAGAAAGAGTGGCCAGCTTCTAAGGAGGTGCTCAGCCAACAGTAAAACCTCAAGAGGAGTTGGGTCTCAAATGGGATCAAATACTGAAAGCCAAGAATTTGGGGCCCTGAGTCACCCTCCTTGGAGGAATGATAGCTTGGGAGAGGAAGTCACTTGAGAAACTCCCTTTACTTTTACACATTTTTATTCCAGTAAATTCAAATCAAAGAGGAAGAAATCACGAAAGGACAACTACCTAACCCTTATCGAGGGAGGAGGCATATATGTTTATACTGCTCAGCAGGTGTATTTCTTAGCTTAGCTCAGTTCTGAGCACTTGCTTTTGCTCCCTGGGAACAAAGATTCTGTGCACTGCTGCATCTCTAGTGCTGAGCACATCATGAGTGTTCAATTACATTTTTACTGGATGAATGATGGAATTAGCCAATGCAAAGATTGGTGGTTCTGCACTCTAGCTTTTGGTTATACTTTACATGATCTCTTGAGTTTAAGACATGGAATCCAACCCAGAATCTGCTCTCTTTGGATCTGTGAACCCGAGAAGTTTACTGAACCTCACTGAGCCTCAGTTTTCGATTCTGTAAAATGGAGGCTAATAAAACCTACTTATGATTATATAGTTTGAGAGAGAGGGAGTGTGTGTGTGGTGCTGAGGGGCACTAAGGATTGAACCCAGAGCTTTGTGCATGAAACACTGCCATTGAGCAACACTGCCAGCCCTGCAAAAACCTATAGTCAGCTGAGATCCCCATCCTTTGGGATTGAAGCAAAATGTGTTCAGGTATCCCCCTCCTTTCCCTTGAAGTTCAAGGTCTCTGACTTCTACCTTTCCTACCTCACTAGGAGCTTGAAGTCTGAGATGGGGTAGCTGCTGTCAGGGAGACAAGTGGTATGTTTCTTACTTACATCGGACTCAGAGTTCCTTCTTTTGCTAAATTCTTAATTGCCCTTTCTAAATGGATCCTCCTCCCCACAACTGGCTTATTTTGTCACCACTCTGTTCTGATGGCTCATAGCTCTTATCCTTAACTTTAATACTATATTTGTCCCTTGTTTACTGCCCATCTCCCTCAATACTGTCAGCTCCCTGCTGTGTATTTTGTGCCCAACTGTGTAAGTGTTGCTTCATGCTGGTTCTCACAATAACAATATTCACTGCTGAATAGTAGGTGCCTCCTATGGTTTTGGTAAGTGTCCTCCAAGGCACATGGGTTAAAGACCTGGTCCGTAGTCATGGGACCTCGAAGAGCTGGGTGGAACAAGAGATTTTCCAATCACCAGGGTGTGCCCTTGAAGGGACCTAGGCTTTTTCCTGTCTTTTTGCTTCCTGGACAGCATAAAGTGAGCAGCTCTGCTTCCACAGCTCCCGTCCACGTGAGCCAGGTCACCCAGGCCCAGGGCAACAAGGACACCTCTGAAATCATGAACCAGAGCAAATGCATTTCATGTAAGTTGTTTATTGCAAGTATTTTGTCACAGTGATGAAAAGTTAACAATGCTCTAAATTACTTAAGGGGCGATTTGATCTGTTAATGGATCATTTTACTATCTAAGATTGGTGGATCCTGCTCCTTCTACCCAGAGGCAGAAGTCAGTCCTTTTCCATGATCTCAACTAATGAGACTTGGTGTTTGACAGACTCGCATAACATCGTGGAGAGGTGGGAGGATTGACATCACAGTGCTACAAACCATCAGAAATTAAACATCAGATGACTTCTCTTCCAAGTCCCCATCCCATGAGCCCCTCTGCAGCCCCATCCACCCCTCCCATCTCCTGCCCAGCTACTCAGGCCACTTGCACTTTAATAAGCAACCAGATCTCTCCTGTTTCTCCTGCAGAACAGCCAGCTCTCCTTAGCCCCTGAGAACATGCTTCCTTGAGGTCTAAGGTGGCAGCCCGGCAGCCACAGATTCGTTCAGAATGCCAGGCCTGATCTGTAGGGGCCTTGTTCATCGGCTGATGGCTAAGGTCCTGGCCTCCCAGGGGATAGGAAGCCCCTCCTCCTTCTCAGGCTGATACAACCCACCCCAAACCAGCTGGGTACTCCTTTAGCACCTTTCCTTTTTGTGACCAAAGCCCTGGACAGTGTCTGGTTTCTTTGTGTGCCCTAGCCACCACTCTTTGAAATTCCTGTCAAAACCCAATGATGTTCTTCACAGAAATAGGAAAAACCTCCTAAAATTTATATAGAACTACTAAAATTTTAGTAGCTTGAACAAAATAAACAAAACAGGGGGCATGATGGTACCTGACTTCAAAATACACTACCAAGCTATAGTAATCAAAACAGCATGGTATTGGGGGGAAATAGACATAGATAGATGGAATAGAATAACAAACCTGGAAATAACCCCACATATTTTCAACTAATGGATTTTTGACAGCAACTGCAAGAATATACATTGGAAAAGGAAAATCTCTTCAATAAATGGTGCTGGGAAAAGTGGATATTCATATACAGAAAAAAGAATCTAGTCTCTGATCGCTCATCCTCTACAAAAATCTATTTAAGAAATAAATTAGTAAATAGCTAGGAATAAATTTAGTCAAGGAAGTGAATGATCTCTACAATGAAAATTACAAAATACTGATGATAGAAATTGAAGAAGACATGAAAAAAATGAAAAGACATTTATTGTTAAAATGTGCATACTACCCAAAGCATTCTACAGATTCAAGGGAATTCTTAACAATTCAAAGTGGATAAAAGACTTAAATGTTGACCCCAAACTATGAAATTACTAAAAGAAAACAAGAAGGAAATTTTTTAGAACATTGGTCTAGGCAAAGATTTTTTTTAAAGATTTTTTTAAAAATATGACCCTCAAAAGACAGGCAAACAAAAGAAAAAAATGACAAACAGGATTGCCTCAACTAAAAAGACCTTCTGTACAGCACAGGAAACAATCCACATTTGTAGAGTGAGAAGAACCACTGAAACTATTCATCCAACAAGGAATTAATTTCCAGGATAAATAAGGAACTTGAAAACTCAACAGCAAAAAATAAATCAATATAATAATAATGGTAATTTTTAAAAACAAAAAAAACCTTCAAAACAAAACATTCACCAAAATAATCCAATTTTTACATGTGCAAATTGACCTGAATAGACTTTTCTCCAAAGAGGCTATACAAATGGCCAAAAAAGCATGTAAAAAAATAATCAACATCACTAATCCATAGAAAAATGCAGATCAAAACCACAATGAGATACCATTTACCCCAATGAGAATAGTTATTATCTAAAAGACAGAAAGCTCTGCCAAGGACACAGAAAAGGAACTCTCAGCCACCATTAGTGGGAATGCAAACATTCTACCCCCCAAAAGCTCATTCATTTGAAACTTAATTCCCAAATTATGTTTGCATTAATAATATTTGGAGGTGAGGTCTTTGGGGCAGTATACTGGGGCTGTGCAGGAGGAAGAGAGACCCACACAAGTACTTTCTCTGTTGTTGCTAGGTGCTCCACCATGTTATGCTCAGCAAGAAGGTCCTCACCGGAAGCTGACCAGACGCTGGAGACCTGCTCTTGAATTTCCAGTCTGCAGAGCCATGAGCTAAATAAATGTCTATTCTTTAGAAATTACTTGGCAGTATTTTTTTTATAGCAACAAAAACAGACTAAGACGGTAGTTCATTAAGGAAAAAAAGTTTCCTGCTCATGGTGGCACATACCTTTGGTCCCGTATACTCAGGAGGCTGAAGCAGGAGGACTGCAAGTTTGAACCCAGTCCTGCAACTTCATGAGACTCTGTCTTAAATAAAAATAAAACCAATGTTTTAGAAATGACTAAAGATATTTGTTTGTTATTGTTGTTGTTGTTGTTGTTTTCAAATGGCCTTTCCCCCTTATAATAAAAATTTGCCTTTCGGCCGGGAATTTAGCTCAGTGGTGCTGCTGCCTATCCCGCAAGTGCAAGGTCCTGAGTTCCATCCCCAGTACCAACAAAACAAAAAACAAAAATTTACCTTTCAACGAGATGCCTGTCAGATCTCAGAGAAAACAAGGTAGATAAAGAAAAAAGAAAGAAAACAATTCAGAAAATGGACTTCTCAAAGTACAGAGAAAGGACTTATGTTTTCCCCAAGAAGAGTTTGGGGACACACGATCAAAGGGCGAGCTTAGGCAGTGCCTGAGAAGACTCCGAGCAGCTGACTCAATGTATCCAGAGGACTTCTGAGTGGGTAAAATGCCAGCCCAATTCTCATTACTTCTTGTCGTTTTTACCCTCAGGTAGTTGCTCCTGGGAGATCTGAGTCTGTTGAGAACAGGGACGATCAATGTTCAAGGGGTTCAGGGACTGGCGAGAGAAGGGAAAAGCCTGGCTAGGTGGGCAGAGCAATGGAGAAAGTGGAGGCTTGAACAGGGCAAAGTCAGGACTCAAGAGAGATGAAGACAGAAGGCGGCAAAAGAAGGAGGAAGGGCAGAAGATTTGGGAAACAGAGGACTTGAGGGAGGCGGTTTGGGGAGATTTTAGTATTTGGGAAAAGCCAGTGAGGTTCCAGGGCACCGGAGAAGTCCTGGTTCAGAATTCGTGGCCTCACTCATTGGCGGATTTTGCCTTAGAACTTAAGTAATAATTGTTCGCGGAAAGCCTTGCAATTACGTGAAAACCGCAACTATCCCCCGCATTTTTTTTTTTTTTTGGATGGGAAGTTTGCAAGTAGCCAATCCCAGAGCATTAGTCAATTCTCCTTGCTGCTGATTGGCTGCTGCCCTGTAACCCATCTGCTGCGGATACACCAGCCTTTCCTCGTCAAAATAGGTTATCTCCAGTGTTCCCAGGTTTGTTCTTTTTAAAGCCCTAAGAGCCCTAACATGCCGCCAAAACACCCTACACCTTCTAAGGCTTCTGGCAGTGAACCTAAGTGCCGGAAGAAGTTTAAGACACTCCAGGAGGTTGAACTACTTACTGGATTTGCTCCAGGAACTAAAAAATTATTTTAGTTGAAAATGAATTAAATTCTGACCATATCTAAGTTTTTCTGACCATATCTCAAATTTCAGGTAGGGGGCCGGAGATTTAGCTCAGTGGTTCCACCGCCTGACATGCCAGCTCAAGGTCCTGAGTTCAATCCCCAGTACTGAATACAAAAAACAAACAAACAAAATTTCAGGGGTATACTGGGCAATTTAGTGAGACCCTGTCTCAAAATAAAGTTAAAAAGGCTGAGAGTGTAGCTCAGTAGTAGAGCACTTGCTTAACATGTATGAGACCCTGAGTTCTCTCCCTAGCACTGGGGGAAGGGAGGGCGGGCTTGGTAGCTTAGGTGTGTTGTTCCTTCACATGATTGTCTTACAAATGAGCAATAAAGGTTATTTGCTGGCAGCCCCAGGAACCTGGGGATATTTTGTGGCCCTTGGGAGAAGAGGAATTCACCTACACCTACAAGTATTGCTGGCAAAGACTGGATAAGCTAGACAAATTCCCAGCTTAGCTTCC
The DNA here is from genome assembly GCF_000247695.1 of Heterocephalus glaber. Next base: position 979,578 of record NW_004624780.1, read on the forward strand.
TACCCTTCAGAGGCTTTTAATGTCTAAGCTAAAATTCTTTATTAAAGTTCTAACACAGCAGCGCTAAAAAGAGCTTATATGGTTAATCACTTGTTTAACTTACGTAGTAATCAGGCCTAGTTTAATGAGTCTAAATTTATGCAAACAAATTAATCTTACATCTATTATATTAGTAGAAATATGATGGGGCCGGGGATTTAGCTCAGTGGTTTCGCTGCCTGCTGCGCAAGCGCAAGGACCCGAGTTCGATCTCTGGTACCAAAAAAAAAAAAAGAAAGGAAAAGAAATATGATGACTTTAGAAAGATTATGTTTTAATGGGAAACTCTAGTATACCTATAATTAGATTCTAGTCAGTTTGTTGTCTTCGGAGTTTTGTTATTTATCTGCAAACTGTGCTGAGTCCTTAATTATTCTAGCCTTCTTCCATATTTGGCTATGACTCTCCAACATTCTGAAACAATCTCACTTGGGATCACCAAGAACAAAACCCATCCTTTTCATTAAGCCCAAGAGGCTGAATCTGAACAAATTGGTATATCCTTCAGAGAAATCACCAGAGCTCACATATGGCTCTTTCTGCATGGGCCATCCAGAGAGTTTTCCAAAACACCCAATGACATTACCAGGAACTTCAAACTGCAGAAGATGCTTTCAACTCATCATTTAGAAATTTTGATGGGCAGACTCCAGACTCAGAAACTGGATTTATATTCTGTTCCAATTGTTTTTTGCTTTTCATAGCAATGCCTCTTGTTAAATGATGGATAATTCTAGATAGAAATCTAGCTTAGTGGAAGCCCACCTGCAGCAGCATCTCTTTTTTGGGAGGGGGGGTACCAGGGAAAAATCTCAGGGCCTTCCTCTTGCCAGGCAGGTGTGGCACCACTGAGCTACATCCCCAGCCCTGTAGCACCATCTCTTAAACCAAGATGCAACTGTATAAATGGACTGAACTACTATGTTAGTCAGCTTTCTCATACTGTATTAAATACCTGAGATAATCAGTTTATAAAGACAAAATGTTTACGTGGCTCTAGTTTTGGAGGTTTCAAAACATAATCAATTGGCTCTGTTACTGGTTGGTGCAGGTTCTTACCCACTGGTAATGGAAATTAAAGCTGAGGCATGAATTTGCAAGCAAAAGGCATTAATGGGAAAATGAAGTTCAAGGGTAGGAGGCAGCTCTGACAAAGATCAAGCCACTCACTAACAGGAACGTAGAAGAAAATAGGGAAGGGGATTCAGTCTGAGGAACTGAAAGGGACACAGGTCTGAAGAGGAGGATCAGACTGGCATGACAACAAAAGAGCAGGGACCAATTTTACGTTATGTTGTGCTGTGACAGTCTTGGTCTGGTTGATCCATCGGCTCAATCCTGGTTTCATTTCTTAGATCCAGAGGACTCCATATGGCTTAAGGAGAAATTTGGTTTCCATTAGGTGATTTTTTTTCTCATCTGGAACAGTGATCTAATCATGGGGTGGTCTGCAAGGCTCTGCTTTTCCTGGATCCCAAGGTAATCACAGGTTTAGGACAATGGCTGGAGACTTCTAGGCCTTGCAGGGGGAGGTGGGTCTGGAACTGGACATTATAAGAACTAGAAATTAGATGTTTCTGAAAATCCTAAAAATTAGTTACTCTTATCTTGTTGTCCTCAGTCTTGAAGAGGGATGAGATAGGATAGGTAAATTTAGGGCTAATAAACTTTATAATACAGACATTCCTTAAGTCAGTGGTGGCAAACTTATGGCACACAGCAGGCTGTTTGCATCATTGAAAACTGTTATTGTGTTTTTCTTTTAAGACAAAAGATGGTAATGTATGAGCTGTTTTTTTCTAAACTAAAATCTCAGTATTCAGGTTTAATTACAGTATTTAATTACAGTGTTACTTTGAGATAAATAAGAGGGTTTTTACCACTAGTCCTACTCCTGTGAAAACTTGAGTGATCATTTCCAGTGTAGAAGGAATTTCTACATTGTACAATTCCATTTCCATATGGAAGCCATCATGAAGTGCTTTTATAGCCTTCCACCATGTCCCTTGGGGAAGGACCAGTTTATTTTATAAGTACCACCAGAGCATCTTTTTAATTTCCCCTTGTCCTAAAGTCCATTTAACTTCCTGGCGAGGATAGAATAGTTTTAATGGTTCCTCAGGAAGTGGGAATAAAACTAGAGTCTTAAGAGGCTGTAAGGTTTCCCTTTTTGCTTCCTTATCAGCCGTTTGATTTTCCAAGGAGACTTCAGACATGTCTCTTTGGTGCCTTTTATAGTGCATGACTGTGATCTGCTTGGGAAAATGCACTGCCTCTAGGAGTTGTAGAATTTCCTGCTTGTGCTTTATAGATGATTGCTTATTACTCAGTAAGTCTTTTTCTTTCCAGGTTGCTTCTTGAGCTTGTAGAAACAGAAAGGCATATTTAGAGCCTGTGTAGCTATTTAACTGCCTTTTCCTACTATCAATGTCTGAGTAAAAGCTATTAAGTCTGTCTTTTGAGCAGAAGTTCCTGGATGAAGAGGTTTAGCTTCAATGTCTTCTTGAAAATGGACAACTGCATAACCTGCTTTTCAGTGTCCTTCTGGGACAAAGCTACTTCCATCAGTGAACCACACTTCCTCAGGGTCTTGGAGGGTCAGATGACTGATGTCCTGCCTGCTTGCATAGGTCTGAGAGATGACTCGTTTACAAGAGAGGCTAACTTCTGGGCCTGTAGGCATCAAAGAGGCAGGATTTAGAGCAGTGAAAATTTTCAGAGATGTCTAAGAGCAAGGCCTGATACTGTTAAGCTGTTCCCCTGTTAACCACAAGTAACTATTTGTCTCCAGAATAGCTTTGATCTGATGGGGAGTCAGTCCTGTCCTGTTCTAGTCTCTGTCCTAAAGTTAACTTTGCAGCTTCCTCTATTAGCATACCTATAGCTGCTACAAGGCAGGGTAGCCATCCAGCAGGCACTCCATCTAATTTTTTGAAAAGTATGCCATTGGGTGGGGTTCTTGTTCTAGCCTTTCTGTCAAGACCCCCAAAGCACTTCTTCTCTTTTCTGATACATAGATGAAGAAAGGTTTTCTTAAATGTGGTATTCTTAGTGCTGGAGCCTGAGTAAAGGCATGTTTTATTTTCCTAAAGACATTATCAGTCCCTTTGGTCCATTCCAGGGGCACAGACTCAGGGTCTTTTACAGCCTCATATAAAGGCTTTGCCATTAGTCCAAAATTAGGTAGTCAAAACCTACAAAAGCCAGCCATTCCCGGGAAATATAAAGCTGTTGTTTGGTAGTGGGAGGCCCAAGATCACACTTAGCCTGGTTCCAGTCCCTAGGCAGCTATTGTTCCCCAGGTGTAAGAACATATCCCAGATATTGAACTTTTTGGAGGGATATCTGAGCCTTTTCCTTGGCGACTTTATACCACTTCTTAGCAAGAAAGTTGAAAGTTTGTATAGTGTTATAGTTGGATAATTCCCAAGTTGGGCTGCAAACTAGAATATCATCTACATACTGTAGGATAGTTCCTCATTTAAGCTCTAGGTTCCTTAAGTCTTTCTCCCATGCCCAAACAAAAAGGTGAGGACTGTCACTAAACCCCTGTGGAGAACTGTTGAAATATATGGGTGTTTTTCTCTTGAAATGCGATTTTCCCATCTAAAGTCAAACAGAAACTGGGAGTCTGGAAGTAGGGGGATGGAAAAATGTGTCTTTTAAATCTAAGACTGGTAACCAATTTAGTGCCCACTGAAATTTGGGAGAAAATTGTACATGGATCTGCCACTAGAGGGTGGTTTGAGATGACAGCCTCCTTAATGAAGTGGAGGTCTTGTAATATCTGATGTTCTCCTGAGGGCTTTACTATAGGGAGAATGAGAGTATTGCAAGCAGACTGACAAGGCTGCAGAAGGTCATATTTGAGAAACTCATCTATTAGAAGCTGGAGGCCTTTACATGCCTCTTTTTTGATTAGATACTGCATTTAGTTAGAAAACCAGCTGGGGTCTTTTAATCTTATAACTACTGGCATTGCTGAATTTGCTCCACCAGGTATCCCATTATACCAATGGTGGTAAACCTATAACACCCGTGTCACAGTGGGCTGTTAGTATCACTGAAAGCTCTAAAAGGTTCACCATCACTGCATTGTACCATACAGGAGGATCCACCTGTTGGCTAATTTTATCAGGAGACCTAAGTGTAGTCCCAAAAGGTAAAATCCATTTTGGCCTCAGCCAGAATTTAAGAATTGCCTCCAATTTTGCTAGTAAATATCTTTGTAGCAAGGGAGTAGAACATTGTGGGACAATTAGAAACTCATGGTTAAACATTTGGCCTTCAAAGTGACACATCAGAGGAGGAGTAAAGAATCTCCAACTAGAGGTCCCCTCAAACCCAAGTATGGCCATAGACCTAGAGGAGGGGTTTCCAGAGAAGAAAGTCAAAAACTGAATGAAATAATTGAATTGGCTCATCCATGACATCCAGTGTTACCCAGGGTTCTTCACAGGAGATGGTGATGTCCTTGGACAGGGGCATTGTAGGTTCCCTTGGGCCTCTTCAAAGAGGAAAACTAGGGTTTGGCTGGCCTAGCCCCTCTCTGGGAGTGCCATGTGTCAGGCATATTGGCGGCTTCACATTCAGAGCATGGCCCAGGAGGAGGCTTGGTGCAATCTCATGCCCAGAGTCCAGTCTTCTTGTACTTGAAACAGGAACTCTTTCCTCAGTTGTCCTTGGGTTTTTCCCTTAGACAACCTAGGTAAGTTTGAAGCATTGCCAACTGTGACAGCTATAATCACAGCCTTTCTCTTTTAATCCCCTTCTAGGTCCCAATAGTTGAACACAGAAAAGGCTGTGTCCAGCAATTGGGCCATAGCTGTCTGTGATCTCATCTACAGTTTTTGTAATTTACTCCAAATATCTGGGGCTGATTGACAAATGAAGTAATGTCCCACTAGTGCTTCTCTCTTCCTGGAAGATGGATCTATATTAGTATATTTATGAAAGACTTCTACTAACCAGTTATGGAAGACAGCTGGATTCTCCTCTCCATCCTGTATGACTGCTCATCTTATCATAATTGACAGATTTTTTAAATGCACCTTTTCACCCCCATGGTAAGAGCAGCTAGCATATCAGACGTCATTCTTTTTTTTTTTCAGATATCATTTTTTAGTCCCTTGCTAGTATTATAGTTCCAGTTTTGTTCTGTTGAAGGGTGGTTTCCTTCACTTTTTGAAGCATATTGCTCATTTGCAAAGTCCCTAGCCTCTTGTAGGATTCTTTCTTTCATCTGTGGTATAGCAAGTGGCCAAGATGAATTGGACGTCTCCCCATGTTAAGTCAAAAGCAAGGATCAGCAGGGGATTTAGCTCAGTGGTTCCAGTGCCAGCCTCGAAAGCGCACGGTCCCAAGTTCAATCCCTGGTACCAAAAGCAAGGATCAAAGTTTGAAACCCACCTGCAAACTTACTAGGGTCCTCTTGATATGGAAAAGTTTTAGATAACTTAATAGATTGAATATTAAGGTAGTTGTAGAAGCAAAATAAGTAATGTGTTCTTTTAAGATTTGCTTTTCCCGTAACTCCTTGTTTAAGGTGAGGATTATCTGACTAACCCATAACTTCATTAACCTGACAAAGTTACCATGCCAGGGTGAATTTACAATGTATATGGCCTACCTTGTGCCTGTGACTTGTAAATAGGAACTGGAATTGTATTTACATATCAAAGACCACTAGGGATGAGATAATGGCTAAAAAGGATATAAAAAGGGAAATGCTGAACAAAGGGGGAGGGGGCGCGGATACTGACCATACTGGTTTCTGGCTTTCCCACCCACTCGAGAGAAGAAATTTTATTATTTTATCCAAATTCTGTGTCTCTGTGTATTTCTTTCCGAGATTTCTGCAACACTCTGACAGTTGGCCTCCTTGCTCTTTGCACTATGGCTGCAACTGAAAAAGAGACCTGAACTTGAGTATTCCTCTCTACTACTAGGACCTCTCTTATGGACAGGATAATTGGTGAATTGGAGGAGTAAAAATCAACACTTTAGGTTCAATCTGTGGGGCTTAAAGCTATCGTGGGTCCCCAGTGGGACTTAAGGCTACCTGAGGAGCATGATGAGGGGGCTGAAGGATGCTGAGTTCCTCTGGGACACTGGGCTCTGATAGAGTTCCTGTAACACTTGGAGGAGGTGGGTCTAATTTACTGACCTGGGTTAAAGAGGCCTCCCAGTGAGATTATTTTCATCAAATGGATCAGAGACCCAAACCCCCTGAGAGACACGTGGGGGTCCCAGGATAGAATCCTCCAGAGAATCTTTGTCTTCCTTAGGGGCCACTCTAAATATCATAGTTTCTGGGCTGAACATAAGGGATTTCACTCCACCTACTATGTTTTAAGCAGAAATACTGCAGCTGAAAAAGAGTCTCATAATTTAAAATCCCATCCCATACCCATCTCTCTCCATTTTCTAATTCATATTCAACCCAAATTGTATTGCAATAGTAGATAAGCTGTTCCTGTTTTAAATTGTCAAGATCAATTGACAATTTTCCCATTGATCAAGGATACTGCCTAGTCGCAAAGTTGATGGAATCTATGTGGCAAGGTCCAAGACGTTTCCCATGACTCGTCTTGGGGCCAAGAGAGAGGGTGCACTAGATCTTGGCTCCTTACAATTGATGGAGACCACCCTGAACAAGCTGCAAATTTATAAACTGGCTTCTCATGTTAAAAGACTGTGTCTGTCTACTAGCCCACATGCCTTGTCTGAAGAGCCACAGGTGGTATATAGGAAAGGAACAACTCCCCATGCCACTACTTATAGCAAAGGTCTCACTGATCCATGATGCTGTGATATCTTGGATGGCAAGACAATAGTGCAACCAAGGGCAGCATGACTCATTCATAAAACTTCTGTAACGGCAGAAATTAATCTATGGGGAAAATTCCCATTAATCTATGAGCTGTTCATACTAGAATGTCTCATTCCCTTGTTGCTAGGACCCTGCTTGCATCAGTGCTCTCCACTCCACTGTTTCCCTGAACACCTCTGGCCCCTTCAAGAAGCTGTGTGTTCAGTAAATAGTGACAAGCTTCAGGAGATAGTGTCTTAGCCTGATAAGGGCTCTGACCATCCTGGGACCCCCATTTATGCAGATCTTGTCTTGTCTTTTGTTATTCTGCCACCATACCCTTGGCCTGATTAGAGTCCAATATAGGATGGCATCCTGTACAGAAAGAGGAGACCCAATGTGAACCCCACAAAGCATCCCTTGTGAGACTTAAGCATTTACTAGCCAAATGTCTCTGAAACTAGAGTGACACTGGCATCTTCCATAGAAGCAAGCAAACATGATGGATTTTTCCCTATTGGGGACCATTAACTTATTAGGGAGAAGGGGATGGAACCAGTTGATGGCCCTTCCTAGTCCTGTGAAACTCCCACAAGGTCAGGCTGGAGTCCCATTCCCCCCTCCCTGTGCCACTCCCAGACTCCCTTAGCCACAGTTGAGCCACTTGATGGCTCTGCCTAAGCAGGGTGGAGCTATTGAGAAACAATATCTTTTGCATTTACCCTGACAGTAAACATTTTGGTACTTTGTTTAAGGCAGTAGAAATGGAAACTTTTTTTTTTTAAGAAGCCTTAAAAACTTTTGAAACTAAGGATGGCTCTGCTTTTGTATACTCACATTCACTTTAGTTACTCATTTGTTCTGCTCAAGATGTGAGGCATATGTTTCTAAATTACCTGCACTTTGTTAGAAGAAACAAGAAAGGGATCCAGCCTCAAACCAATATCAGCAAACTACTTCAGGAAATGAGTTTTAGGCTGGCTTTAGGTCCCAGAGGGAATTGAGTCAGCTAGAGCCAGCTGGCTGCCAAAGGTAGAAGCATAGAAGTGGGGTTTAACCACTTACCAGTCCAATTATTTAAATACAGGATGACCAAAATTGGATTTTTCCATTAATTTTTTCTTTTTTCTTTTTTGTCGGTACCGGGGATCGAACTCTGGTCCTTGTGCTTTCGAGGCAGGAGGCGGAACCACTGAGCTAAATCCCCAGCCCCCATTAATTTTTATAAGATAATATAACAAGAAATATAAAAATAACAACTTTATCAAATGTATTCAAAGCGACTGGGTGAAATGACACCTGCTCTAGTGACACTCGGGATAGTTAGTACCTAAACAAACTGCTTCCCCGAGTACAGACAAGGTTTCTCTTCCTGCTCGGGAAGACACTGTACTTGTTTAAATGCGGTGGTACCTCGGTTCACAAACATTTTTGTTTGCAAACATTTTGTCTCCCAAACAAGTGCTTAGCAAAATTTGCTTTGTTTGCAAACTCTGCATTGGAATGACAAACACGACTGTGGGCCTTCCTTCCTACACAAACACAAACCCGGATATCTTTTCCAAAATCGTGGAACAAATTAAATTTGTGAACCAAGGTACCACAGTAATTCAAGAGAAAAGAGGAAGGAAGCCTGCAAGTTCTCCGCAATCAGAGGCTTAGCTCCTATCTACAAGGGTGAGGTTTCATAAGGACAATTTGTAAAAAGAAAGGAAACACGCACGGTAAACAAAATAGTAGCAGTTGACCCAAAACAGCATCTAGCCACGTGGCAAGGCAGCATGGTGCTTGGACTAAAATGGACCAGGCTCATAGGTTATATGCATTGTAAATATGGTCTGTTGAAGGACTACTTTTCATTTAACAATGTCATTTAAAGCTCTAAACTTTGGGCCGGGGGTTTAGCTCAGTGGTTCCACGGCCTGCCTTGCAAGCGCAAGGACCCGAGTTTGATCTCCGGTACCAAAAAAAAATTAAGTTCTAAATTTTGATGGAATCTCATTTATCAATTTTTTTCTTTTATACACCATGTTTTTTGTATCCTAGGAAGTTCTTGCCTACCCTAAATTCATAAACATTTTCCCTTATAATTTCTTCGTAAAGTTTTATACTTTTAGGCTTTCATATTTAGGTTCATAGATCCTTTCAAGTTATTTTTATGTATGGAAATAAAGGGTTGAGGTTAATTTTTTATATATGGATACCAGGTGTTCTAGTTCCATTTGCTGAAAACACTATCTTTTCCTCTGATCTTGAATTGAGTTTATGTTCTATAAAATGTTAATGTTAA
>NW_004624780.1:999656-1015869 GCF_000247695.1 Heterocephalus glaber
GGGGAGGGGGAAGCCAACTGCTTGCACCAGGACTATAGAAAAGATGCCTGGAGGGCATCTCAGGAATCAGCAAGACTTCACCCAAGGCAGCCCCAAAGCTGTAATAGTACAAATTTGTTTCAAAGACCTTCCAACAGCAGTCTTTTGAGAATAGAGTCCCAGAACATACTACAAGTTCAGGATTACCAAACCCAGCAAGGTGCTCAGCGGCCACTGCAGCTGCAATTCAAACAGGATAATGTGTATCTTCTGCTGGCAACAGACCTTAGCATTGTCCACATAGTGCTGGATTTGCAGGCATGAAAAATGTCTTGGAGTCAGAGAGGCTTCCACTGAGATTTCAAAAGAAAGCCTGGGGCCAGGCAATGTGTTGCAGTCAGAGTTTCTGTAAACAGAGCAGTGCATGAAGCTATGAGGGTGAAATCAGAGCAGTGGAGATCCCAGAAAGTCAGAGATGTCAGAAACATGAAACACCTGCCAAGGGAAGCTGTATGCCTCATGAAAACCTGCCCACAAGACCAGCCATGTGTGCTGCAACCAGCAAAGCCATGGGGCAGGCTGCCTGAGCTCTTGGCAGCCCGCATCCTGCTGCAGTATGCCCCAAAGGCATGGAGCACAAAGATTTGGACTTTTTGCCCTGCTGGGTTTTAGTCCTGTTTTAATCTGATCCCTTCTTACTATATGAACTGAGTGCATTTTGTATTGGGAGACATATCTGATCTTTGGGAACCAGGGGCACAATGCTAAATGAGGTGTGATCAGAAACTGAGGGAGACCCTGCCTTAGCCCCCTCAGAATACTGAGATTATAGGTGTGTACCACCATACCCACCTTCTAGATTAAGCATTTTAATGATGATTGCTTTAACATCTTTGCCAGATCATCCTAAAGTCTCTATCATCTCACTGCTGGCTTCTATTGATCATCTTTTTAAAATCAGTTTGAGATTTTCCCTGTTCTTGATATGAGGGTTGGTGTTTGTTTTGTTTTGTTTTAATGGCAGCAAAGTTTTATTAGAGGTAGGAAAAAAACAGGCTCTGCAGAGTGAGTTTGGGCCAAGTAAAAATAAGAAAAGAAGTAGTCTCCACAGCATGAGGGCAAGCCAACCATGCAAAAAGGAACACATGGCCTGAGGGCTGGTTCTTCACTGAAACCTGAATGAACATTTGTGGTGCCTTGAGACTCTAGATTTAATCTGAACCTTGTGTTTTAGCTTGCTTTCCCTGATATCATTCTGACAGGGAAGAGCAGGAGGAGGTCACAGCTTCATTAGTGCCAGGAAGGAGTGGAAGTTCATGTTCTCCACCCACCAATGTTGGTGTCCAAGTGCAGGGTCAGTCTCCACTGACACCTCTGGCTATAGGGGCACTCTGTTTTTCACTAGGCTTTTCTGACAGCCTCCAGCAGGGAGGCATGGAGCCTGTTTATATAGCCCGGGGAACATGAAGTCTAGGCTTTCCCCTTGGTCTTTGCTGGTGTAGGTGGTTGCCTTAGTCCGTTTTCTATTGCTATCAAAAAATCTCAGAGGCTGGGTAATTGATGAAGAATAGAAGTTCGCTTGGCTCATGGTTCTGAGGCCTGAGAAATCTAAGATGGTGGCACCAACATCTGCTTGGCATCTGCATTCCAGCTTGGTGTCCCTTCCTCTTTTTCCAAAGCTGCTGATACCATCTTGGGGGCCCCACTACATGACCTCATCTACTACTAATCATTCACCTTCTAACACCATTAACATGTGACTTTTGGGCTTAAACTTCTGACACAGGATGTTCTGGGGGACATGTTCAAACCACAGCAGGAAGTGTTCAACCAAAACTTTTTCCTGGGATGTTTGGCCAGAATAAAGTGACATTGTCTAAAAGTTCACTGTCAAGGTAGGCTGCCCCTCTTCTGGTCCTTTGCCTAGAGACAGCAAGGGATTATTTTTTTGTTTTGTTCTGTTTTCTGGTCTGTGCCCATTGGCATTTCCAGGTAGCTTCACTTCTTCACTCCAAGTCTGGGTTATGTGAAGCAAAAAGGAAACCCAAGGAGGGTCTGGGGATGTAGTTCAGTGGTGCTATACCTACCTGGCCAGCACAAGGTCCTGAGCTTGATTCCTGGTACCAAAAAAAAGAAAAGAAAACCTATGGAATGCACCACAGCACTATTACTAGATGTTGAGGCCTTGGCCAGTCTGTCTTTGCTATGGTCTGGACTGCCCCTCAAAGTCCTGTATGTTTAAGCCTTAGTTCCCAGCCTGTCACAGACACAAAAGCAATGGACAAAGTCACCATAAACTATAACCTCCAAAACTGTGAACCAAAATAAACCTTTCTGCTTTATAAGTTGATTATGCCAGATATTTTGTTATAGTAACAAAAAGCTGATTAACAGTCATATGTCCAACTTTTAGAGTCATCTATGTTTATTTAAAATGTCCAGGGTTTCTTATCTTTGTTATAGCAGTGCATCTACTCTCTTCCTGGAAGTAGTACAGTTGAAATAAAGGAGCTGAAGGACTGGGGATTTAGCTCAGTGGTTTCGCTGCCTGCTGTGTAAGCGCAAGGACCAGAGTTCAATCCCCGGGTACCAAAAAAAAAGGAGCTGAGTTACACCCTTTCCTCTATTTAACTGTGAATAGCACCCTATGGTTATTCCTGCTTCCATTATCCTAAGAGATAATAACATAACAAAAGCTTAGAGATCACCAAGCCCTACACCTCAGTGGGAGATTCAGTGGGAGGCACTGAAAGCCAGAGCGATCTGGTCTTTAAATTCCAAAAGCCTGAGTTATTAGCCTCTTTTCCCTTTTTCCTATTGCTGCTGCTCCCTTCCCTATGATCTTCAATAAACACAGTTACACACTACTACACACTACTGGGAGTACGCTTGGCAATTCTTTCCTTCTCTTTCACAAGAACCTGGACTATTACTGGCCCATTCAACTGTAACAGAAGCAGAAATACCTATCCATTTTTGATACTGTTTAATACGTCTACCTGGGATGGGAAGGTAGGTAGGCAGATGATAGATAGATTGATAGATAGATGATAGATAGATATGGCTGGAAGTTGAACCCAGGGCCTCAAGCATGCTAGGCAAATGCTCTACCACTAAGTTTCACCCCTAAGCCATGAGATATATTTATAACAAGATTTGTAAAAAAAAATCATAAATAGCTTCTTCATCGGCAACATGAGGAATAGTTCTTATTTAAGTGTATGAAGGTTCTCCTAGGCATGATTTCGATATCATTTTATTTGGTAATTAAGACAGTACAGAAATTTGTAGAAAGTAGTTCTATTTGTTTGTGTAAAGATTATAAACATTACTAGTAGCTGGCTTAAACCTAATTTTTTCCTCTTGTTAATTTGAGGCAAACTTGGAATTAGTGCTTGTATAGAAAAGAGTTTATTTAGTTAACTTATGAGTAAGGTAGATAGCTAGGAAAGGTCCAAGATAGAGCTGGATAATCACCCATACTAATGGGGATTCTTTGGACCAAGAATGAACTTCTCAGGCAACATGGAATGCAGCTCTTTTCTCCTAAAGAGGGGTGCAGCCATCCCCTACTAAGTTCCTGAGTAAATAACCAGTTTCTTTCTAAGATCCCAGTTTACTGTAAACATTCATAGTGAACTGGGTTAGAGATCCTGGGCTCCAGTTGGTCTTTTTTTTTTTAACTTGACAGAACTACTTGTGATAGATGCCTACTAATTGTTAAGCAATTCCTGTGCCCTGCTTACCTATAAGTGACTCTAGATTGAGGGGCCTCTGTGGCCATCCACTCAGGACTCCTCCTGGAAATTCAGGACTCCTCCTGGAAATTCTAATCTCCTCCTTTGGCTTGCAACTTCATTCTTCAATATTTGGAAAACTGGGAACCTGGTACACATGGTAACACGTGTGTGTGTGTGTGTGTGTGTGTGTGTGTGTGTTAGGAATTAAACCTGGGGCCTTGCACACGCTAAGCATATACACCTCCAGCCCCTCCTGCTTTTTTCTTTTAATCCAGTGTAGGAGCCCAGAATTTGTCACCCCAAAATATGCCTTCTTGGCATAAGGATTATTTTGAGTGACTGCAACAGCAGGAGAAATTGTAAGTAGAAATTATTATTTTGTAAAGGACATTTACATCTATTTGGGAAATATCCATTTGTAAAAGTGCCTGTACCTGAACGAGTAGGATTGATATAGAAGAAATATAACTCACAAACTGCTAAATGTCAGATACTCCAAGTTCGTGTCCCCTAAAATCAAAGAATACATTCTAAAAACATTGGAGGTTAAGAATAGGAAAGGCTTGTGCTCACTTCAGCAGCACATATTCTAAAAAGAGAAGGAAAGGTTTATTGAGAGATGGCTCCTGAGAGACAAGGAGGGGTTCTGAAAGTGGGTGGCCACTGAGGCCCTTTGTCAGGGGAAATGTATACACCAAAGTCACAATGTGGGTACAAAGTGGGTCAAACTACAATCAACCAACAGGATCACAAGTATAGCTGCTCAGCTAGTATTGATTCAATAAGGAAGCGAGTCACATAGCAAAGGTACATGGAAAGAACAAAGGCATTTTGGGGAGGGGATGGATCTGGATGTTCTGATCACCTGGGCTAGGTGACCGATGTCTATCTGGACTTTACTGGACCAGTTGATACTGATCACAGTACAATCTCAAGTTACTGTTTATCCCTCAGGGAAGCATGTAGGCCTCGTCACTGCATCTTTATCTAAAGGCCTGGCCTTCAATGGATTCACCTCCAGCTACAGCTTTGGTGTGTTCTCCTCCTTGGCACCGACTTGAGGGCCTATCCCTGTCTGACTAATTATTAATTTCTGTCTAACTTAGATGGCTATAAAAGGATGACTCCAAACCTCTAGAAAGTCTTATCAACAGAGAAGGCTCTGACTTGATCTGCACAGTAGACCTTTCCCTTATGTGATGCACTTTCTCTGACCACCACCCCTCTGCTGGCCCCTGGCACCGTCTTTCTTTTTTTCACTTGATGATGGTATTCAAGTCTGAATTCAAAGAAACCTCTGAAATTTACTTATTTATCTGGATACCTCCTGGTGTACAGGTTACTAAATTTTTGTTCATTTTTCTGTTGCTAATCTGTCTTTTATTATGGAGATCTTAAAAACTCAGACAAAGTAGAGGGAAAATTACTTTTCCTCCCTGTAGGTCCAATAAAGAGGATGAGATAGCTGGGATTCCCCACTGGCTCTGGAATCTGTGCATGGGATTCTGGGGAAACTGGCAGCATTTGACTAAGGATAAGAATTCTTATCAAAGGGCTGGGGATTTAGCTCAGTGGTTCCACTGCCTGCTGCGCAAGTGCAAGGACCTGAGTTTGATCCCTGGTACCAAAAAAAAAAGAATTCTTATCAAAGTCAGGTGTCTTGGATCTCTGCCTGTAGAGCCCCATCAAGGGAGGAAGGTCAAATTTTTCCCTATCTCTCTCTTTCCAAATTCAGATCAACAAGAGAAAAACACTTTTAAGAACTCATTTTTGGGAGGCCGGGGATTTAGCTCAGTGGTTTCGCCTCCTGCTGCACAAGCACAAGGACCCAAGTTCAATCCCCAGTACCAAAAAAAAAAAAAAAAAAAGTAGGAGATTCTTAAAAAAAAAGAATTCATTTTTTTGGATTGTGCCTCTGTGTAAATTTGGTTTGAGGATAGCAATTGGCATCTTTCACTCCCAGGGACAGTTGATGCTTCTGCTTCTCTTGTTTTATATAGAGAGAGCTTGGCTTGGCTTTCCATCTCTCAGTGTGAATAGGTTATCAGGTGTGCATATGCAAGTGGCCAACCATCAGATATGGGGTGATATTGGTTGGGTCTAGAATGTCCCAAAAAACTCTTGTGTCAGAGCTGGGACTTTTGGGAAGTGATTTGCTCACACAGTCTCTGATCTCATCAATGGATTAATCCATTGATGGATCCATAATTTGATGGGCTACAGGAATACAGGAAGAAGATGGACACCTCAGAGGTGGGATCCAGTAGAAGGGAACATGCCTTGGGCTGGGGATTTAGCTCAGTGGTTCCGGCGCCTGCCTCGCAAGCACAAGGTCCGGAGTTCAATCCCTGGTACCAAAAAAAAAAAAAAAAAAGAAAGGGACATGCCTTTGTGGGCTATATCTTGTCCCCAGCCTCTCACCTTTCATCCCTCACTCCTGCCCCTTCTCACCATGTGGTGAGCAGTCTTCCTCCTCCACACCCTTCCTCTATGATGTTTCTGCCTCAGCAAGACAAAAGCAATGAAGCCAGGTAAGCATGAACTGAAACTTCTGAAACCATGAGCCAAAATAAACCTTTCCTCCTTAAATTGTTATTCTCAGGTATTTTGTCACAACCACAGAAATTCAACTAGCAAAGAAATGCCAAGAGTATGACTAGACTGAAATGTGAGCACACCCCGTTTATGTCTCTGATATAGGACTGGGGCCCTCACAGGGTCAAGAGACAAGGATTCTCAAGCCTTAATCCATGACCTTTATCCACTAAAGGTGAAGACATGTCTTTTTCCCTATCTTCTCTTGCTAACAATGTATGGGATGCACCCTGCCCTTATCCTCCCTTAGGGCAAGGACCAAGGGCATTCTATACAGCAGGGTGTAGTTTTGGAAAATGCCATACTCATGACCCAGTGGAAAATTATCAGGCCCCAACCCACCCTGGTGGCACCATAAAAGCTAATCCTGTTCTTTGTTAATAAGCCAGTCTAATCTTCTCCATAAGAGCTGCACCCCTTTCAGCTCTTTTCCTCAAACTGAGGTTCCCTCCCTATTCTCTCTTTTTATCTAGATTAAAGCTTTTGGGCCAAGGATTTAGCTCAGTGGTTACAGAGCCGGCTTCAAAAGCACAAGGTCCCAAGTTTGATCCCCGGTACAAAAAAAAAAAAAATTAGATTAAAGCTTTTGCCCATAAATTCCTGCTGTTGCCAGTTTTCATTTCCACTATCATTGAAGTAAGTTCCCATACACAGCCTGTATCAGCTTGCATTCTGCCCCATTGCCAGTTCCCAGTGGAGATGTCTAAATCTTTCTTTCAGCTGTCCACAAGAGTTCCTGTGGATCTGGAGAGGACTGTGTCTGGGCACCCTCTTTGGGACACCCCTTGGGTCTTGGGTTAAGACTCAAAAGATATTGAGTCACAAAATACTTATTGGTTTCGGTGGAGTTGCTTGATGGGGATACATTTGCTTTAAAAGTTTGGTTTAAATTTTTATTTAAATGAGATTTATAATGATTGATTTTTTTTTTTTTTTTAAACTGGGGATTGAATCCAGGACCTTCTCACTGAGCTTCCAGCCCTCTTTTTATTTTTCATTTTGAGACAGGCTCTCACTGTCTCTGTCGCCCAGGCTGATCTTGAACTTGCAATTCTGCTGCCTCATTCTCACAGAATGCTGGGATTATAGGCCTGTGCCAACACACTCAGCTCTAGTAATCTTATATGTCCTGGTATAATGTTACCTATAAGTAATAAATCCAGTTATTATCTTAAAGTATTGTGTGTTGCAGGAATGACTGAATTTCTTGTCAATTTAATTGTAATGAACTTTCATTAAATCTTTAAATGTTGCCATTTAAAATCTTGTGTCATATGGACATAGGCAATTTTTTACACTAATGCTTTCCTAAAAGGTTTTTGCAAATAAGTATAATCTGAAAGTCTTTTGTCTTCAGCGAGATTCATGGAAATGACTCTGACAAGTACAAGTGTATGGTAAGTTTAGGATCATTCTTTTGGGCTCTGGTAAGAGCTTCTGGAACTCTGATGAAGAAATGAATGGGCTCTTAAAACTGCTAAGATCAAACAGAACAATAACTGATTCCATGGAACTAGTTGAATCACCTTGACAAGAATGATTGAAATTTTTATTATTGTTTGAAACACTGTTATTTATTTGATGTTTTGTTTGTCTAGATTTAAACCAACTTTTCTCTTTTTTTTCTTAAGCTAACTATAGCTCACAACAATCTAGTAAATTATGCCTTTGTAAATGGAACTAGAGCATTTATTTTTTCTCTCTACTCAATCCCATTTTCATGGCAATATTTACATAAATTCAATGGGAATCTGTTCCTTTTAAGAAGACAAAATTGGAAACATCATTTATACCACCAGGGGCTTGGTGGGGCCACATGTGAGAATGATATATATAGTTAGATACATGGCCCTGGGATTTAGCTCAGTGGTTCTGCTGCCTGCCTTGCAAGTGCAAGGTCCAGAGTTCAATCCCTGCCCCCTCCCCCCAAAAAAGAAAAAAGATACAACCTGATGATTTTAAGGAGCTGCTTTTAGTTTGTGGAATCAATAAAAACTCTTGTGATAACTAACCTTTGACCTGGCTTGAAAGCATAGCTAGACTTACAGATAAGTAAATAATATCTCTTTCTGGCATGCCCTGGGGATATCTTGAGAAACTAAAGAAGAGAAGGTTAGGGACTGAGGATGTAACTCAGTGGCAGAGCATATGATTAGCATGTGTGAGACCCTGGGTTCAATCCCCAGCACTAAAAATGGGGGTAGGGAGGAACCAACCCAAATCTACAGGTACTGTAAGTGAAATCTGCTAGTAAGTCCTTAGCTTAGCTTCTTCCCTGCCTGGAAAAGATTTTAAAAGTCTAAGCTAAGATTCCTCATAAAAACATTCAGCAAAGCAGACTTTAAAAGATCCTGTATGGTTTATAACTATTCTTGCTGCCTTTAAGCAAATAAGCAGGCCAAGTTTCAGTGAGACAAGATTAATTTTGAAAGATTATCTTTGATTATCTGGATTGTCTTTGGTAGAAATGGGGGTGACTCTAGGGAGAAAACTGTTTCCATAGAAAATTATAGTGCAACCTTTATTTAACTCAAGTCCTATTCATTTTCTTTGGAGTTTAGTTATTTACCTTCAAACTGGACTGAATCCTGAATCCTTCAGTTTTTTCACATATCTGATTATGACTCTAAATTAATGTTTTAAAATTTGTCCCCATTTTTCTGACTTGAAGTCACTAAGAACAGAGATGTTCCGTTTTCTTTTCTTTTTCTTTTTTTTGGTACTAGGGATCGAACTCAGGTCCTTGCGCTTGCGAGGCAGGCGACAGAACCACTGAGCTAAATCCCTGGCCCGAGATGTTCCTTTTTCTTAAGTTCTGTGAGCAGAAAGTGCATAGCTTGTTGGACGGTCTGGAAACATGCCCACACACCCTCTGTGTCTGTGGAAGTCCGCTGGACCACCCGATGACGTTACCAAGGACATTCAAACTTCAACAGACACCTCGAGCCCAATACCTAGACATCTTCTCAACTGGCTATGCACTGATTTCAGGAACTGGGTTTACAGTCAGCTCCAGCTATTACTTTTTGTTTCTCCTTGTTTCCTTAGAAACATCTCTTATTAAGCAACTGATTGCTCTGAAGTGAGCCTACTTTAGGGGGAAGCACACCTGCTGCACCATCTCCTGAAATGACAGGTAATTGTTGACCTTGACTAGTCCCCTAAAATCATATCTTGGGGTGGAATATTCTGGTCTCTTACACCAAAGTCCATAGAAAGCCAGGATATGCCATTCCTAATATGCCTCTTTAGTATAAGGATTGTTTTGAGAGACTGCCACAATATAAGCAGCTCTGAAAACAGGGCAGAAGTTATCATTTTGTAAGGAAAATTTTCATCTCTAAAGGAAAGCAACACTTGTGAGAATGTCTTCCTGGCATGGTTTCTATGCCCCTCTAAAGCTCATATTGACATCTAACTGACATTATGATGGCATTGGGAGGAGGAATCTTTAAGGGGTGCTTAGATCACAAATGGATTACTACTGTTATTGCAAGAGTGAGCATGTGATCTTGAAAAGGGCTTTGTTATGAAAGTTAGCCCTCAACTGCTTTTTTCTTTTGGTACCAGGATCAAACTCAGGATCTTGCATTTGCGAGGCAGGTGCTGGAACCCCTGAGCTAAATCCCTGGCCCTCAACTGCTTTTGATAGTGAGAGCTCTCTATCAGTAATAGTCTAGCCTCATCCCAGGCAAGTGCAAGAACAGAGTTTGTCTACACTAATCTAAATCTACTATCTCCTAGAGATAGAGATAACAAAATAAAACAAAGCAACCCTTAGCCCTATAATTATGAGCCTAGACCTTGCTATTTATGACAATCTAAGTTCTATGAAAAAATTGTATTTTAAAAATTGTTAGGGCTGTGGTGTAGCTCAGTGGTAAAGCACTCATTAGCACAAGCAAGGCCCAGGTTTGGTCCTCAGCACTACAAAGAAAAATATTTTTAAGTAAAAATAAAAATGCTTTTCAATATTCAATTTTCTAGAGGTGTGATAATAGTATCAATTGGAGTTCATCAAACTTACTTCAGATACACAGATGCTCAAGAACATATGAAAACAAGCTCCATATCATATGTTATCAGGAAAGCACTAATTAAAACAACAGTGGAAGGTCATGACATGCCTAATTGAATGGCCAAAATCCAAAACATGGACAACACCAAATGCTGGCCAGAATGTGGACCAACAAGACTTTTACTCACTGCTGGTAGAAATGAAGAATGGTACAACCACTTTAGAAGAGGCCTCGGCAGTTTCTCACAAAACTAAATATGCTCTTACCATATGATCCAACAATCACACTCTAGGGTACTTATGCAAAGGAGTTGAAAATGTTCATATAAAAACCTACTTTCTTTATATTTGCCCAAACTTGGAAGCAAATAAAGATGTCCTTCAGTTGGTGAATGAATAAATTGTATGTGGTACATGTAATGATGGAGACTTCTTCAACACTGTAAAGAAATGAGTAACAAATTCATTGTTTCATGTAAAGACATGAAAGAAACTTCAATATACATTACTAAGCAAGAGAAGCCAATCTGTAAAGGCTACATACTATACAATTCTAACTATGTGATATTCTGGAAAGGCAAATGAGGTTATGGGGTTGGAGCAATAAATAGGTGGAACACAGATATTGGAATGGTGGGTACATTTTTCCAAACCACACAATATACAGTAACTAGAGTGAACCTTAATGTACACCATAGACTTTGGGTGTAATCATTTGTAATTCAGGTTTATCAATTGCAACAAATGTGCCTCTCCTCTGTAGGAGTGCTGGTTAACAGGAAAGGCTGTGCATGTATGGTGCAGAAGGAATTCCCAGTGCCTTCCTCCAGTTTGCTTTGAATCTGAAACTGTTGTAAAAAATAAAGTCCATTAAATTTTTTTTTTTTTGGTACCGGCGATCGAACTCAGGTCCTTGCACTTGCGCAGCAGGTGGCGAAACCACTGAGCTAAATCCCTGGCCCCATTAAAATTTTTTAATTGTTGCTTTATCTACTTTTGGACTGTTCAGAGCAATAAAAACACATTTAGAATAAATTCATTGTACTAAAAAATTATTTACATTTAAACATTTCTATTAGTGTGTTTTGATTCAACTAATCATAGCTTTAATGATGAACAAGAGATTTGTAAGACAACAGGTTTTAAATCTTTCCTTTTCACTATGTTGCCATTAATTTTTTTGGGGGGGGTATCAGGGATCGAACTTGGGTCCTTGCGCTTGCGCAGCAGGCGGTGAGACCACTGAGCTAAATCCCCAGCCCTATGTGGCCATTAATATTAAGTAGCCTCTCTTTAGTCAAATGCTTCTCCTCATGTATTTTTAAACTTTTAAAATTATTAAATATTTTTCCTTCAGAATAGTCAAGAAAACAATATAACAGACAACCACACAGGCAGCATGAATGTCGGGATGGATGTTAATGTGCTACCATGTATGTTTCATTGGCATTTTCAAAGGACAGGGTACATTTTATTGTTTTATTATTATTTTCGTTTTGTTTTTGTGATAAGATCTTTGTTATGCTTGAGATCTAGACTGTACCCCCAAAACCTCATGTGTTCAGAGCTGGGCTTTGGGAAGTGATCGGATCTACTGATGAGCTTATAGCAAAACGCAATGTTAAGAGATCTGGTTGAAGAGATAGGTCACTGTGGATCTTCCAAGTTCCTCACTTCTCTCTGCTTCTTGGCTTCCGTGACATAAGCAGTTTTGCTTCACCATGCTGTTCTGCCTTAGAGCCAACCTGCCATAGACTGAGGCCACGAGGCAAAATAAACCTCTCCTTTATTAAGTTGTGGGTATCAGGTATCTTGTCCCAGTGACAAGAAAGTGACTAAGAAAGTCACCCCTAGGTAGCCCAGGTTGGCCTCAAACTCATGATCCTCCTTCTTCAGACACAAGAGTGCTGTACATTATACATTAATGGGACATAACTCTCACTATTTGCAAGCCTTGTCACCATGTATATCATTTCTACTTTCTTTCCTTCATCTGCAAACTCTTAAAAACCCAGGGGCCTGTTGGAAAAGATCCTTCTCTCTGGCCCACTTTTCAAAGCAGTTTCTAGGCAGACATATATATATTGCTGGTATCTGGGTATTTCTACAAGATCATGCAACATGAAATTGCTCTGAGTTCTTCTTAAATAAAACCTCATGGCAATGGATTCCTAACTAATTGCTTTATAGTCATGCATAACAATGGTTTTAGGAGTCAGATATTGCTATGGTTTAATCTTCAATGCTCCATGAAGGCCTGGGGCACCATGGGGAAGTGGTGGAACCTTTAGGAGATGAAGCCTAGTAGAAGGAGGTTGATCATTGGGCTGTACCCTTGAAAGGGTTATTAGGATCTCAGACTCTGCCTCTCTTTTCACCTCCTGGCTCCCGCATAGTGAAGAGGTCTTCATCACATGCCTCACCCCCACCCCGTGCTGGACCCCGCCCCGTACCAGGGATCGAACTCAGGACCTTGTGCTTGCAAGGCAGGCATGGTGCCACTGAGCTATATCCCCAGTCCATGGCTAGTACTTTTTTATTTGACATTTACTTTGAGTAATGTGAAAGCAAATACATAACATGCTTTTGCCATGGTGACTGTGATGTCACAGGCCCAAAGCAACAGGGCCAATAGACAACATAAACGTTTCCTTTTTGATTATCTTAGCTATTTTATCACAGTGACAGAAAGTTGACTAAAACAGATTATTTATTTATTTAGGCAGCACTGGACAGTGAACCCAGGGCCTTGTACATGCTAGATAAGCATTCTACCACTAAGCTACACTTCACCTCTTTTAATTTTATTTAGAGTCAGGGTCTCCCTAAGTTGCTTAAGCTAGACTAGAACTTATGATCCTCTTGAATCCCAAGTAGCTGGGATTAGAGGCCTGGGCCACTGCACCCGGCTTTTTTGTTTAATTTTAATGTAACCTTATAATACAAACAGAAAACTGTATAAGTCATAAGGGTACAGCTTGAGATCACCTAATCCATCTGGTACTTTATTAAATGATGGGGATGCTATAATCCAGTAATGGTCATAGAAAACTCTGGTTAGAGTCTAAGAACTTGTAGCATATGAATCTACCATATTTCCCCCAAAATAAGACCTAAACAGAAAATAAGTCCTACCATGATTTTTCAGAATACTCATAATATAAGCCCTATCCTAAATATAAGCCCCAGTTAAGATCATCAGCCAGATGGATGTATTTAGTAGTCTGTTGCAACACAAAATGGACGTATTGAATTATAAAATACTAATATTAATGCATATTTAAATATAAGTAAATAACATTACTTAAAATAAATGATAATATAAATTATAATTAAGTATTTGTAAATACCTAAGCAGGACCTTGGACAAGAGATAAAAGCCTATGTAAACAGATGAATTTGAGGGCTGGGGATTTAGCTCAGTGGTTCCACTACCTGCCTCAAAAGTGCAAGGACCTGAATTTGATCCCCAGTACCAAAAAAAAAAAAATAGATGAATTTGAGGCTTATTGCCAAATGACCATTTGGAGTCCAGATACAAAATGTGAATAACATGCACACTTGATAATGAATGGATGTGGTTGTGTCTAGTATGAATCTTCATAATTTAATACATTATGAGTTGTAATGAATGTACTTAATGCACTTGTGTGAAATAAACAATTTCTGAATTTCTGGTGCCTGCAATTTTTTGGTCACTTGTGTGTGGAACATCATTCTTAACTGTCATGACTCTTATTGCCACTCCTGTCCTGTAAGTCTTCAATTAACACTTGATTTAATAGAAACTTTGTGAACCCTAGCCTGCAAGAGATTGTGACTTGGGTGAAGAATTCATCAGTAAAATCACTGACAGCTGTGTTGCCAATGCACTAGGAGCAGGCTGCATGGACAAGAAGTGCTCATTTAAGGAGAGCTCTATTGCCAGACATGAAGATTGGGGCCAATAGTTCC
This sequence comes from Heterocephalus glaber, assembly GCF_000247695.1. The sequence goes on from NW_004624780.1 coordinate 1,013,943, forward strand.
ACAGGAAATGGAGTAGCAAGATACTCAGGCTGGAATTTGGGTTTTGGAGAGTTATGAGAGTGTTTCAGAAGAAGATGACGTGACTATAGCTGAATGTAGATTTTTGCACATGAATAAATGTAGAATTTTGTGTATGAATAAATGTAAATTTTTGTACATAAATTTAAAAATCCCCTCAAAGTAAGCCCTACTGTGTCTTTTGGAGTGAAAATTAATATAAGACCCAGTCTTATTTTGGGGAAAATGTGATATAAGTGTTAGTTACTTGATATTTGTGAAAAATAAATTCATAGGCTCTGTTATGGTTTATATCTGGATGTTCCCCTCCCAAGTACTCATAGGTGGGGCTTTGGGGAGTGACTGGGTCATGGGTGTGGGATACTGGATTAGTCCACTGATTGATTTAGCATAGTTCTGGGTGTAGATGATGGATTTATTGAAGAGGAAAGACCTCCACTGGCTGTGGGTGGCACCAAACAATAGGCTCCTAGCCTGGGTGGAAGGAAAGGGAAAGAAAAAGAAACACTTGCCACTGCCATGTCACGAGCAACTTCTTCTGCCATTTTGTCCTACCATGCCACCCTGCCTTGGAGCCAGCCAACTACGGACTGAAACCTCTGCAAAACTGTGAGCCAAAATAAATATAAACCCTTCCTCCTTTAATTTATAGATGTTGGATATTTTATTCCAGTGGCAAGAAAGTAACTAAGATAGATTTTGGTGTTAGAGAAATGGGGTCATTGCTGTGATGATACCTGACCATGTGGATCAGAAGCCTTGGAACTGGCTAGTGGTAGGAGTTTGGAAAGGTTTGGAGATGCCAGCCAGAGAAGCAGCCCTAGAATGCTGTGAGCTGAGCTTGATGGAGATTCTGGTCAGAGCTCAGAAGACCAGAATTCTGAGAGTAATTTAGCCGGTGAAGACCAAGCTCAGGAGGTTTCAGTTGGGAATAAGAACTCCAATGGCAGTTGGACTCCAGGCCATGTGTGTTATGCTCTGGTAGAAAATTTGTCTGCATTTGGCTTGTATCCAGAGACTTTTCAGGAGACTGAGATTAAAGGTGGTGGACAAATGAATCTGGCAGAAGAAATTTCAAGGCAGTCTGGTGTTAAGGCAGTGGCATGGCTACTATTGGGGGTTTTTAACCTTGAGAAATAAGAAAAAACAGCCCAGAAGAATGATTGTAAAAGTTTAGAATCTTCCCAGAAGGGAAGCTCCATTAAAGTTAGAACAGAGAAGAACCTGGTTGCTGAAAAGATTAGCATTAATAAGTTAAGTACAGTAAAACCTTGGATGGTGAGAAACTTGTTCTGTGAGTGTTCCACAAGAAAAACAAACATTCCTAATAAATTTTAACTTGATAAATGAGCAATATCTTGCAATATGAGTAGTACATGACACCAAATGGCACATAATCACAACTGAGCCAATGGTTCCTCTCTTCTTTCTGTCTCTCTCGCTGTGGGATTATGAATGACTGTCTCTCAACAGCAAGAGCTTATGGAGGAGATCTCATCTGTAGAGGAGGAAGTGGGAAAGGTGGGGAATCCTTCACTTCAAATAAGATTAGGGAGATTGTAAAATGTGGGAAACAGTGCAAAATTTTGTAGAAAATCATCACTCAAATAAGACTGTAGCAGTGTGACAAATGAATCTGTTTAATGACAATACAATGTCACATTTTCCCCAAAATCTTCAAAAGGAGGCAAAAGCAAGGGGCATTGGATAGGTTCCTTGTTAAAGTTGCACAAAAAGAAAAAAAAAAGTTGCGCAAAAAGAAAGATTCCATTGAGCCAATAGATAGCAATGATTCCGTTAGTGATGGTCAGAGTTGTCCTACACAATAATCCTTCTCTCTCTTTTCTCCCCACACGGGCTGCATGAGTTTTCAAGAGCAAGTGCCAGTTAATTTTTTTATTTTTCTTTA
>NW_004624780.1:1015969-1115108 GCF_000247695.1 Heterocephalus glaber
TTTGGTACCGGAGATCGAACTCAGATCCTTCCGCTTGCAAGGCAGGCAGTGGAACCACTGAGCTAAATCCCCGGCCAATAATCATTTTTATATGAATATTTTGGGTTGTGGAATGACTCAACTGAGTTTCCATTTTCTTATGGGGAAATTTACTTTGATATACAAGTGCTTTGGATTATAAGTGTGTTTCCAGAATGAACTATGCTCATAAACTAGAGTTTCATTGTACTTTGGAACAGGACAATAGAAAAGATGGCCTGAGAGCATCACAAGAACCAGCAGGACTCCACCTTTTGCAAGCTCAAAACTACAAAGGTGAGAGACTGCTTTAAAAGAACCCCAGAGCACTTTGTACCAGAATGATGGCAGCCTAAGGAATTTGTTCCTAGGGATTGGGTTCATAGTGCTCAGCAATCCAGGTACTTGACCTCTACAGCCAAGAGAGAAGGAAGCTTGGCTACTACTCCAGCTGGTGGCAGACCCTGGTGTCATCCTCATGGTGCTGGTTTTAGGCGCATGTAGAATGAAAAGTTGTGGGGTCAGGAAGGCTTCTACTAGATTTTATTCTTTTTTTTTTTGGTACTCGGGATCAAACTCGGGACCTTGAGCTTGTGAGGCAGGCAGTGGAACCACTGAGCTAAATCCCCAGCCCTCTACTAGATTTTAGAAGAAGGCCTTGGGAGGCCAGGCAGTGTGCTCCTGAGAGGGCAGTATGTGAAGCTGTGAGTGTGAGTCCAAAATTACAGTACAGAGACTAGAATGTTGGAAAAGCCAAGAACATGGATTGTCTGAGGAAAGCTGAAAGGAGTGAGCAAAGCTGGCCAGAGAGAGGCCATGAGGATTACAACTACCAGCAGTGCTGGAGGGGCAGAGCCACCCAAGCCCTTTGGAGTTTACATTTCGCTACAAATTGCCTAGAAGGCTGTACATGGAACTACAGGACTTAATGTTTGCCCTGATGGAATGTGATCTTGCTTTGGTCTCATTTCTTTCTATCCCCCTATTTGTACCTTTTGGAATGGGAATGTTTGTCTTGTACGACAAGTTGGAAGAGTTTAATTTTGGAAGTGTTTCATTTTCTTTTCAGGGACTTGCAGGTAAGAGTTTTCCTTAAATCTCAGAGGAGAATTTGAACTTGGACGTCTCAGCAATGCTGAAACTGTTAGGACTTTGGCAGCTCTTACCAGTAGAGACAGACTAAATGCATTTTGCATAAATGTATGTGCATGAGTCTTTTGGGGGTCAGGAGCAGAATGTTAAGGCTTATATGTAGATGTCCCCCCAAAGGCTCATGCGCTCATAGGTAGAGATTTGGGGAGTGACTGAATCATGGGTGTGTGTTACTAGATTAATCCACTAATTGGTTTAACATAGTTCTGGGTGTGGAAGATGGATTTGCTGAAGAAGGAAGACCCACCTAGGGTGTGGGTGGCACCAAGTAATAACAGGTTTATAGCCTGGCTGGCATAAAAGGGAAAGAAGAAGGAAGGGAAGTTCTACAAACTGTGAGCTAAAATAAAGCTCTTCTCCTTTAATTTGTAGATGTCAAGTATTTTGTCCCAGCAACAAGAAAGTAACTAAGACAAGCTTTCAATCAGTCTAGACAACTTCGCAAGACCTTACCTCAAAATAGAAATAAAAAGGGCTGAAGTATAGCTAAGTGGTAGAGTATATTCCTAGCATATGTGAGGCCCTGGGTTTTATCCCCAATACTGAAAAAAAAAAAGCAAATTTCACCCTAGCAATTGCGTTCACATAATTGACCTAAACTAATACTAAACCATGAAGTTAACTTTTGACAATATTGTGGATAGCTCTAGATGAAATAAAAATGAGGTTAAAGGTAATTTTTCCTTTTTGATGATGAGTGGGAGGAGATTCAAACACACAGTAAAGGTACAAGAATGGTACAATGAAAATCCAAACACTCTCCACTCACATGAGACAATTAGTGACATTTTGCCATATCTGTGAACACTTTTTCCCTCTCAGACTCTTCTCTGTGTCTTTCAGATAGATAAATAAAAATTTTAGGTCTATATTTTCTTGTGTCACTTCAGATAAATTGTAGGCACTAGGAAAGATCATTCTAGTATGAGTCTTCTAAGCTAAGGACAAACTCCTACATGACTTCAGGTCCAGTATAAGACCTAGGAGGACCAATCATAAGTCCAGAGTAGCATCTGCTGAAGTTCAGGTCTGCAGCGTCCCCCAAGGCCCATGTTTTAAAAGCTTGGTCCTAGTGTGGCAGTGTTGGTATTGGAATCTGTAAGAGGTAGGGCCCAGTGAGAGCTCTTTAGGTCTTCGAGGTGTGCTCTTGAAGGGAACTGTGGGACCCAGACTCTCTTTTTCTTTCTTTAGAGCACCACGTGCTCCCTGCCAAAATGCTCCCTCACCACTGACCCACAGCAATAGCACCAACCAGCTGTGGACTGAAGCCTTCAAAGCTGAGGCAAAACAAGCCTTTTCCTTGTGTAAGCTGATTATTTCAGGTATTCGTTAATGGAAAGCTGAGTAAGCATTATGTACAACCCATACTCAAAATTTGTAAATAGTCCCCAGAAACATCTTTTTTTTGGCACTGGGGATCAAACTCAGGACCTTGTGCTGGCCAGGCAAGCACAGCACCACTGAGCTACATTCTCGGCCCCCAGAAACATCTTTTACACTTTTCACTGCTTTGCAATTGCTTCTTATATGTTCTTTGGGATGTGAACTTCTTTTTTTTTTCTTTTTTAAACGTATAATGATATTGATTTTTTGATGCAGTACATTTGTCTAGTAGAATGGTCCACAGATTTGATTTGCCTAAATTATCTAATTGGGTCTCTTAATACCTGTTATAGTTTATATCGAGATGTCCTCCCAAAGCCTCATGTGCTTCTAGGTAAGGCTTTTGGGAGACATTTAGATCATTCAGCAGTGGGTTAGTCCACTGATGAGTTCATGGCTGGGTGTGATGTTGGGAGGGGAAGCCTGGTTGGAGGAGGCAGTCCCTGGTGTGTGGCCTGGAAAGGTCTATCTCTTCCCTGCTCCTCCCTTGATTGCTCCCTCTGTGTCTCACCACTGTGCCAAGACCTCTTTCCCCTCTGCCATGACACTCTGCCTTGGACCAACCAACTGGGAACTGAAACCTCTACACACTGTGAGCCAAACAAAGCTTTCCTCCTTCGAGTTGTGAGTGTAGGATGTTGTGTATCAGCCACGAGAAAGTCACTAAGACAATACCACATACTTTTTTTCTATCCTCTGAATTTTTTGGAAACTGAAAATGAAGTTCACAGCCTTGATTAGACTTATATTAAGCATTCTGGACCAGAAATACGTCACTGGTGATATGGTGTATGTTTTGTTTCACCTGAAGAGAAACATACAATCTGGATGTCCCACTATTTGTAAGGCTAATTTGGATCATTTGATTAAAGTGGTGACCACCAGATCTCTCTATTAGGAAGGTACACTCCTTGTAATTCACAATTATTATGCAGATGATTCTTTGGTACCATGGGAATATTCTGTTCACCACAAAATTTCATGTTGATGATCCTTGGCTGAACAAGGAGTTGTAAATTGGTGACTGTACAAAAATGAATTTAATATTAGATTATTAGATAATAATCATACTTCACTATACTTTATCTTAAACTAACACAGATAAAGCATTTATTGCCAGAGAATTTCTAATTATGTGCTCATCAATAGATTAACTAGTAAAGAAAATGTGATATACATGCCTAGTGGAATATTGTTTAGCCAATGAAATCCTGTCATCTGCAACAAAAATGGATGGAAGTGGAGGTCATTATGTTAAGTGAAATAAAGCAGACACAGAAAGATGAACAGCAGTGTGAAACAAGGGAGATTAGATTTGATCAGTGAACACTGTACGCATGCATGGAAATATTATACTGAATTCCATTATTTTGTACAATTAATACTTGTTAATAAAAAAGAATTGTCTATTCTACTATTGATATACTATAAAATTCAGTTTACTGACCACAGCCACAAATCTTGAGTAGCAAGAAGGCATAAGAACAGCTATAAAATTTATAGGGAAAAGTGCAGTGTTTGGATTAAAAATAGACTACATTCTCTTGAGTACTGTACATTGTTATAAAAGTCTGTGTGGTTTAAAATCTGACAGAGGATTTAATAATTAATAAAAACAGTTAACAGAGCCCTTGCATACCACCCCCCCAGTGAAAAATCTGTAATTCATATGACGATTAATTTTATTGGCACTTATAGAGCGATGAGTCAGAACATGGTAAGCAGATGAAACAGTATTTTTGGATAAATCAAAGTGTAGCTGGTTTCTGTGTCTTCCCAGAAGCCCCTGCATTGCCTCACTCAGCACTCAGTTGAAAGATACAGGAGAGAAAAGTCTGCAAGAAAGTAATCCTTGAGAAGAGACCCAGAATGAGATTGCTCCACTGAGCGAGTCAGTGACTGATGACCTCCAGGTTGACAGTAGTTCATCAAATAGTGAGCTAGTATCAGGACCAAGTTTACAACATATTTCCAGTTCTCTTCTGAGCTATTCAGTCGCAGAGTCTTACACAGAATTCAACAGTGTTGAAGAAAATTTAAGTGGTTTTTCATCACCTGAACTGTTCAGAGGATCAAATTATTTGGATTAGGAGTGTCCCAAAATGACAGAACACGTGCAGGGCAAGAATTCTACTCTCCTGGACACCAGTAAAGCAGTGGCAATAGAGAAGGCACCAGAGTTTTCAAACCTCTCTGCAATTTTGGATAATGCAGATTGTGAGGTTTTACTTGCTAAGAAAATTTGCCCTTCAACCTCTGAAGAAACAAAAAAATTAGCCCAATTCAGTATAATATGCATGAAAATCCACTTTTACAACTTTAGGAGGAGGTTGAAAGTGAGTCATCAGGTTACTCGGCTACTGATGATGATTTGGATCATGTGAGCCAAAGAAGATAGCAAGAATGACAAGAAGTACAGAATGAAGACCTGATTCAGATGGGGAAGAAAATAGTAATGTAAATAGGTATTTGACTAGTCAAAATGCTACATGGGCTGGGGATTTAGCTCAGTGGTTCCCGCACTTGCCTTGCAAATCCAAGGTCCCCAGTTCGATCTCCGGTACAAAAAAAAAAAAAAGCTACAAAATGCTCATGTGTATCTGAGTGATCCAAGGCTAGAACTAGGTCTGAAAATGTTTTTCAGTTCTTGACATGGATGAAACTTATTGAACAGAATGTCAACACTGTGATGCAATACTGGAAATTGTTTGTAATGGACAACATGCTACAAGATGTTTAAAATACACTAAAAATGAAATACAAGAAAACATTCTATATGCATCAATAGTAATACTCAAAAATATATTTATCATGACACCTCACTATCTGAACGAAAAGCCTTCATAGCAGGACTTTATCATGTTAATCATTAGAATCTAGGATTTATGGAGAAGTGACATTTTAGTGTTGAGATTTTTAGAACAATAATGACACTCAAGAGCTTTGGCTTCTTTTAAAATTGCCTATGTTTTGATGACAAAAAGTCCTGCCAAGAAAGGAAAAAATACAACAGTTTGGCTGCTATTTGCTTATTTGTTGAAAGCTTTGTTTCAAACTGTCAAGCAATTTATACATTGTGTGAATACATGACAAATGATGAACAACTTGCATCATTTAGTGGTTGTTGAAGGTTTTGGCAATATGTGTCAAGTAAACCTTCTAAATATGGTATAAAAATATATCCCCCGGTAGATGGGAAGACACTTTATACCTTGAATTTAGAAATTTATCCTGGAACTCAGCCACCAAGTCTTTCTTCATGTAGTAATAAACCATATGACTTTGTGACAGAGTTGTTGCACCTATTTCAAGAAGTAACTGGGCTGGGGATTTAGCTCAGTTGTTCCAACATCTGTCCCCAAAGTGCAAGGACCTGAGTTCGATCCCCAGTGCCAAAAAAAAAAAAGTAACCCAAATGTCACATTGTTACCATGGGTTCAGGAGTTACCCATTGATGTTACATTTGCTAAAGGAACACCGGTTGACCAGCACAGGAACTATTTGCAAGAACAAAGCCAAGATACCTGAAAAAATGTTGCAAGTTCACAACAGAGAAATGTATAGTACAATCTTTGTATTTCAGAAAGACATAACATTGGGCTGCTATAGTGCAAAGAGAAAAAAACTAGTATTGATACTGTCAGCATTACACCATGATGATAAGACTGATAGTGAGGATGGGTGTGGTGGTTTACACTTCTGTAATCCCAATGCTCAAGAGGCTGAGACAGGAGGATCCTATAATTTCAAAGTCAACCTGTGTTACACAATGGGTTCCAGGCTAGCCTAAACTACTTTATGGCAAAGAAAAGGTAATATTGATACTGTCAATGTTACACCCTGATGATCAGATTGATAGGCTGGGCATGGTGGCTTACACCCCTGTAATCCCAGTGCTCAGGAAACTGAGACAGGAGGTTCCTATAATTTCAAGGTCAGCCTGTGCTATGTACATAGTAAATTCAAGACTAGCCTGGACTTGTGAAACCCTATCTCAAAACACACAAACAAATGAGCAAAGATTGGTAGCAAATCTTCAACCCAAATGAAGCCAGAAATGGTCACATTTTACAGTAAAATGAAAAGTAGAGTAGATGTTGTTGACAAGTTATGCAGCAACTGTGATGTCACTTAAAACACAAATCATTGGCCAATGGTTGTGTTTTCCTCGATCCTAATCATATCAGACACAAATAGTTTCATAGTTTGCAAAGAAAATAATAAGCACAAAATATCATGGAGAAACTTTCTTATTGGATTGGGACTGGAATTAATAAATGATCAATTATAACAGAGGAAGAGCAGTATGTATCTGCCCAAAGAACTCCTCAAAATTGTAGAGCAAGAACATATAAAGAACTTTAAAAAATCAGACCCCTCAAATATAAAGACCAAATTCAAAAATGGGCATCTGTAATGAGCAGACATTTCTCAGACAAAGAAGTAAAAGCAGCAAATAAACATATGACAAAATGTTCAACATCACTGGTCATTCCAGAGATGCAGATGAAAACAACACTGAGATTCCACCTCACCCCGGAAAGAATAGCTGCTATCAAGAAATCAATCAATAACAAATGCTGGCGGGGTTGTGGGGAGAAAGGAACCCTTCTCCATTGTTGGTGGGAGTGCAGACTGGTGCAACTGCTGTGGAAATCAGTATGGAGACACCTCAGAAAACTAGGATTAGAGGTCCCACTTGACCCAGCTATTCCTCTACTGGGTATCTTCCCAAAAGAATTAAAAGAATCATACTACAGTATACCCACGTCTGTAGCAGCACAGTTTGTAATAGCTAAAGCTTGGAAACAGCCCAATTGCCCATCAACTGGAGATTGGATAAAGAAGATGTTATTTTTTATAAAATGGAGTACTACTCAGCCACAAAGAATGAGAAACTAGAGACATTTATAGCTAAATAGATGTACATTGAGGCCATACTCCTAAGTGAAATAAATAGGACACACGTGTAAATACAGAATAGTTTCTCTGATGTGAGAAACTGCAAGTGTAAATGAGGAACAAAATGTATAACTGATAATGTGAAATAAGAAGGAAAGGTCTAAAGGGGTAGGGGAAGTAGGAGAGGTAGGGGCAAGGAAAGAAGGGAAAGGAAAAAATATGAGAAAAGGAAAAAATGGTAACAAAGTCTTTGTAAATAGGGAAGGGTGGAGGGGTGAAGGGAGGGCAGAGGAATGAGGAAAAAATAAGAACCAAGATACATCATGTAAAGGTACAAGTTCCCAATGGTGAATCTAACTGTATTGTATACCTAAAATGTACCAATAAAATTAATGAAAACAAAAAAAGTGTAGTCCAGGGCAGAAACTAATTTATTTGAGTAGTCTGGTTACTCTGAACTCACCCTCTTCCTTTCCTAAGCCTAAAAAATAAACAATGTTTAACATTTCCCAAGCATCCATGATCAATCATTGAAGTGTAAAACACTGGGGATTTAGAAAAAGTGCTATCAAAAAATGGCAATCAAAATCATTGGGAAAGTTAGCAAAGACTGAAACTTATATCCTTTGCATAAAAAGTTAACCAAAACTAGGCAGGACCTCGCACCACATGCATCAGCTCAGAGGTGCAGTGGATTACAAGCTGGGGTGACCCCACCCTGACTCCCAGGCCCTAGTTCTCCTTAAACCTGCGCGACCTCCTCCCCACCGTGTTTGGTGCCCTGCTGGGAGTCTCTCCCCATCCTCTTGACGCCAGAAGTATTGGTTGGAGATGTTGGCCAGCTTGCGATAGATCTACTGTTTCTACACTGACCATATCTAACATTGGCTCCTTCTACACTGATGGATGGCCAATGGTTGGAAACAAACTGTATGCAACTGTAGGAGAAAAGTTAACTCAGGGTGAATGTAGAAGTATATTCATTGCCTTCAAGGAAGCCAGTGGCTCTTTGGTTAGGACCTGTTTTTATTAAGTATAAATCCAAGTCATTCTGTGAACATTTCCTTTCCTGGGTGAAGAGTTGTAGCTGTGCAGAGTGACTGCCCTCTCCAGCTGTCACTCATACACTGCAACATTCTACCGCTTCACAGTGCTCCCATCAGGTACCTCCTGACAATTTCAATACAAAAAAAGGGTTCAGAATAAAATAACAAGCAAGAAATGGATAAGGCTCCCTGCATTCTTGAAATAAATGATTCTGATTTTTGTATCAGTATTCTGGGAGGAGTTATCACAAAAATACTCTATAATGAAAGCTGTTCTTAACCAAAAAAAAAAAAGTCCCAAAGGCTGTTCTGCTGGAATTTGTTTCAGGAGGGAACAACTCTGCAGATGTGGGGGCTTATAGAGCACCGTATGAACAGCTCAGATTATCAAACCACCACGACCAGTGGGGACTCGGTAACACCTACCTTGCTGTGGAAAACAGCAGGTTTGGGCAGTTACTCTTGGTCAGGGTCTTCCCCCTGCACTTGTTTGATCTATTTTCAGTTTTATACTTTATGTCTTAAGACACTTATTACCAACTGTTAAATATCCTACTGTTAAATATCCTACATAAAGATCTGTATTATCCAAGAAGGTATTAGGAAATAGATATAGAAAATGTCAAAGAAAAATATTTTAAAAAGAAGTTAAAAAAGTTAACCAGAAGTGTATATCCAAAGCCTTATCAGTTTACAATCTCGTAACTAAGCAAACAACTCATGAAAAATGCCAAGGATAAAGTAATCTATGTTGCAAAATAGTAAGGGATTTATTAGTAGAAGAGAGAGATCAACTCCACCTAGAGATAGTTGTCTAAATGGAGTTGAGGTTAAACTTTAGCAATAAGAACATTTAGCAATAATAATTTTAGAGTTATTTTATGGGATTTTTTTTTTCCTGCTTGGGCCTGAACCCAGAATCTTGGATGTGCTAAGCATGAACTCTACCCCTGAGCTAAACTCACAGCCTGGTCAAGGTACTCTTAATAGAAAAGGAGGTATAATTCCTTTGAAATTGGGAGCATTCTTTGTTAATGAATAAAAATACAAAAAAACCCCACCCTCATAGACATAAGAGAAGGTACCAATTAAGTGGCCTAATTCCTATAATCAACCAGCACTTGTAACAACCTATGACTAATCTGTAACTAATCCATATATAAAGAAAATAACACATATAAATTAGAAATAAGAAAACCAGATTTCTTAGCATAGCTTTAATGCAAAAGGAGAATAAGAGAGCTTGGGGTATGGCTCAGTGTGGAGTACTTGCCCAGCATGCAGGAGGCCCCAGATTCTATCCCACCACTGAGATAAATGAAAAACCAAAGAAGTAGGATGATGGCCAGAAAAGGTGGATGGGGGCAGATGGGAAGGCCCTAGATTCTAAAGCTTATACATTCTCCCCGGGGGGAGCAGGGTGTTGATGAATGGTTGAAGCAAGGCAATGAGGTGGAGAAGGCATTGTTTAGAATTGATTGGGAGCGAGGCTCATTGTTTTGTTTTTCGTTGTTGGAGCTGAGAGGTTCAAGCCCAGGGCTTCACACATGCTAGGCTTGCATTCTGTTGCTAAGCGGCAACCTCACCCTGGGGACACCTCTGAGAAATAACTGAACTTCTGAGTCTATGATGTGTGCCAGACACAGTGCAGGGCTGTTTCCAGAGCCATTCTGCTAGGGAATGCTGTCGATGTCTGACAAAGAACAGGCTCAGAAAGCATGTGCCTCACCAAAGGCCACACCACTGGAGCTAAGATTCAAAGAAGCTGTGGTCATTCTGCAGCTGGCCTTTCCTCCACCCCAGGCAGGGACATGAAGAAAGCCTTGGCCAGGTGTGGAAGCCGAGCTGCTGTGGTGGAGAAGGGGCAGGGCTACAAGGGCCCCAGCTAGTGAGATTTCTGCTGTCCTTCCTGGGGCAGGGGTGCAGCAAGGGGATCTCAGAGTTTATATATTCCTGTCCCCCAACCCTTCTCTTGCCACCTTACTTGCTGGATGACCTTGGGGAAGTGTCCTTATTTTCAGCCTCAAAAGGCTTGGCCCAGGGATGGAGGAACTGGGCAGAGCATACACACAGCCCACTCGGGTAGAATCCAGGAGAGAGGTGTTTGACTCTTGCCCTCCAATGTGTTATTGGATGTTTTTCTATTCTCACTTCCTTCTTTACCTATCCCACTACTATTGCAGATAGCTAAGTTAGTTAAAATTATTATAAGGCAGCTACACAAAGCTGGGCCCTCAGCATAGAAAAACAATTGAGGCACATTCATTGGTTAACATTATAAAAAGAAAAGAGTTAACACTTCCCCTAGAGATGAATAGCACTGACTGATATTTTAAATGGATATCAATCTCCCTAGCCCATTACCTTTGCAGAAATTCCTTGTTTTCCCATTTGATTCCCATTTAATCAATATTACCTGGGTGACTGTACTTGTAATCGTATGGTTGGACATGGTTTTGTCCCACCTCGTGCCCACCTTGTAATTCTCCATTGTGTCTTATAGTTTTGTCTCACCTTGAACCCGCTTCTCCTTATGGTTTTACTCAACAGAACACCTTTGAAAAGCAAGGTGGGCAGGCAACCCATTTTCCAGTCCCCCTTCTGTCCCTCTTAGACAGAAGCTGTCTCTCAATAATTTTTTCCTACTCTTTTTTTTTTTTTTTTTTTGGTACCAGGGATCGAACTCAGGACCTTGCGCTTGTGAGTCAGGCAGCAGATCCACTGAGCTAAATCCCTGGCCCATTTTTTCCTACTCTTAACCTCCGTTGTTCCTAGAATTCATTGTTTGATTTTAGAGAACACGAACTCGTGTTTCGGATATCTAGTAGGTTTGGGAGTCACATCTCTTCCCCTATATCACTACCCTGCCATCTATCCAACCACAGCTGGTGCTAGAGACAGGGATGAGCAGATGAGAGGGAGAGTTCAGATGAGGAAAAGACTGATAGATGCTAAATTTTTTTTTATTCAGATCATATAAAGAATATCACTTTAGATACCTAAGGAATAGAATTGGGGTTGGTGACCATTTCTGAGTACATTTGCCAAACTATGTCTCCAGTTTTTCCAAAATTTTAATATGCATGTGAATCACCTGGTGATTCTGATTGGTAGGTCAAAAAGCTGAGATTCTGTACTTCCTTCCCTCCTTCCTCCCTCCCTCCCTCCCTTCCCTTCCCTCCCTTCCCCTTCCTCTTCCTTCTTTCCTCTTTGGCAGGCCAGGGATGGAGCCAAGGGCCTCACACAAGGAAAGCACATGTCTGTCTGCTGAGCCGAAGACCAGCCAGGAGACAGCATTTCTGACAAGATCCCCCTTGGAGCCAGTGCTACCAGTGTAAAGCTTCATTTTGAGTAGCAGGGATCCAGATTTCTGAAAAAATTATTTCAGGACTTGATGTGGAGCAAATGTGAAGAACTAAGTAAAAGGCATTTATACAGATGATGTCATTTGATATTAATTATTTCATCCAACAAATATTTAATGAGAAGCCACCAAATGCCTAGCATGTATGACAGGAAAAAGAGAACTTGTTAGCTTTCAGAGAGTGGAATTGAAGAACCAAAACCTTCTGTAGCTAAGCAACCAAGTAAACCCTGCCCAGGGAGTAGATGAGCCCAGGCTGACTCCTCAGCAGGAATCTCTGGAATTTCTCACACTAATGACCTCACCCAGAGTAGCCACTGCCCCTCTCTGGGCTCCAGGTGGGCCTCAGCTGGGAAGAAAGACACAGGCAAACACTTCATGGCAAAGGGACCAGCTTCTCCCCAAGGGACCCCCATGAAGACACGTGAGTAAACTCTGCTTAACTAACAGTGGCTGCCCATATCCTTCTTCCTAGAGTCCCTCTGGGCACCACCCAGGATTAACTTTCCGTTACTTAACGTCCCACCCATTGAAGCATGTTCTAAACCCTTTCTGCAGAGGCAGAGCTGGGCAGCACTGTGGCACTGGCAACAACAAGGGAGAAAAAGGCTCCAAGTGTGGGCCTGACAGGATGATGTGAGTGGGGAGAGCAGGGCATCTGGCCCAGAGAAACCTAGGTTCAAATCTTCCTGAGCCTTCCACTCAGGGGAAGCAGTGAACATGGAGCAAGTGTGGTCACTGAGAACGGGGTTGGTAATACCAGTCTCACAGTACTTTGTGGGAATGAAAACAAGATCATCTACTCAGGTATCTGGAGGAAAGTCGGGAAAAAGTGGCTCCTCCACATGTGTGCCTCTTCCCCTTCACCTTAAGGGTCATTCCAAGCTGGCCTGCTTCCTTCTGTAGCCCGCCAGGGGTCCTTTTTCTCCAGTCTAGGTTGCACAGGTCAGTGGTGGCTGCCTACACCCTCATGTGGTGCCATTCTGCAGGGCTTTGCTCCAACCTGCGCCTCCCTGCTCAGCAATGTTCTCCCTCACCCAGCCTACCTGGCGAATTCATCCTTCTGTTAACTCAATGCCCCCTCCACAAGGCCTGTTCATTTTCACCCCAACCTTGGAAAGAGGGACCTGTCCCTCCTTTGAGCCACACCTTGCCAGGCCTTTACTCCTGTGCTGCATACTACACTGTAGTGTAGGAACTGGGAAATTGCAGCCACGGAACAAGCCTACCTCCTCTCTGCTTCAGTAGGTAAAGCTTTATCTGAGCATAGCCACACTCATGGGTCCACTTGTAGTTTAAATCTGCTTGCATGCCATCACAATGTGGTAGCTTTCTGTCGCTGTACAAGATAGCTGAGGGAAATCTTTATCAGGAGGAGAAGTTTACAATTCACAATTTCAGAGGTTTTAGTCTATGAGCACTTAGCCATATTGCCTTGGCCCTGTGATGAGGGAGGATTCATGTTGGGAGTGTGTGGCAGAGGCTG
Organism: Heterocephalus glaber; assembly: GCF_000247695.1. The sequence continues at coordinate 1,029,321 of NW_004624780.1, forward strand.
CTTACATTGTGGTGGCCAGGAAGCAAAAAAGTGAGGTAGGAAAGGGCCACATTCCCAACGTCCCTTTCAAGAGTGTACCCCACTAATTTCCTCCCACCAGGCCCTGCCCTTAAAGGTCCCCCACCCACCCACCCCCACTGGCTGGCAACCTAGAGTTTTAGCTTATGGGCCTTTGGGGGACATTTGTATCCAAACAATAGCAAATGGCAAGTGTCATGGTTGACTGACTGTGTCAACTTGACCAAGAGAAGCTGAACTAAATTGGCTCAGCAATTCCATATCTCAGGGAGTGGAAGACCCTCCCTAGGGCAGCTTGTCACCTGGATGGTATAATGGGGAAGTGAAGAAGGATGGATCTGCTTCTGTTTCTTCAGAGGAGCTCCAGTCTTCGCCTTCACCTTGGACATTATCTCCTGGCTCCCAGTGTACACTCTTCAGCTTCTGGTGTGGATCCTTCAGCCTTCTGTCGAAAACTCATCGGCCTCCTGATATAGACTTGCACAGGACACTGCAGTGAGCTCCAGGCCTTCAACTGGATCCTTCAGTCTCCTGTGTGCAGATGGACAGGCTACACTCTTCCTCATCTGACTCTGTGTGTGGCCATTGTAAGCCAATCTTGTAAATTCTTGCATATTTGTATATCTTGTGTTATATGTTTCTCTAGTAAATACTGACTGATACAGCAGGAATGTGTAGTTCTAACGGAGACTGTATAGACCATAAAGCTGAAGCACTTTGCATTTGGCTTTTTACCAAAAAATATGCTGACCACCTGTTCTAGTATATATTTGTGTCCCCTCAGGAGACACGAAAGCAGTGGGTGTGACTTGCCTTTGCTGCACCTGCCTGGCTCACAGTGAGACTCCAGGGGCTGGGGAGTGATAGATGCCATTAAGAGTGGCGTGTTCTTTACCCCGGGGTGGTGACCACTGCACAGCTTGAATTTAGAGGATGTGATCTGTTGAAGCCAAGTCTTCCTGGATCCCAGTATGCACACCAGAACGAAACAGTAAAAGACAGCAGCTTACTGGGCCATGAAAACTTGGGTCACATGCAAGAAATTCTCCTCCCAGCAACATGCTCCTGAGGGGATCCCGGACACCCTGGGCGCTGTAGTGCAGGCTGTGGACAGGGGACCAGGAAGCCTGGGGGTGGGTGAAACTGCTCTCATTTGAGGAAGAGTTACACAGACAAAATTTGATAGATGATTGAATCAGTTTGTCATGAAATGGCCTGGCATTAAACTGGCTGAGACTTTTTATAATGACTTTTGTAATTTTTTTTTTTTGGTACTGGGGATCAAATGCTTACAAGGCAGGCTACAGAACCACTGAGCTAAATCCCCAGCCCTGTAATGACTTTTGTAATGACTTCGTGGACAGTAAATAACCAAGCTCTCCTCTTCCTCCTTCTTCTTTTTCCTCTCCCTCTGCTCTTCCTCCTCCTCTTCTTCCTTCTTCTTTCATTTTTATTTTGAGACAGGATCTTGCTAAATTGCCCAGTCTGGGATCAAACTTGTGATTCTCCTGCTCAGCCTTCCAAAGTGGGCACAGAAGGCTCACATTCTGTGAGCCTTTCTTCAGCCAGACAGCATCCCTGACCCTGTAACCATATATAACTTTGATTTTCCTTAAGCAGTGTTTATTTCACAATGTTCTAGAGATAATCCTCAACCCAGTCCTAGTTCCACCATCTACTGGTTGAGTCCCTTAGGCTCCAGGGAAGGGGAAATGTCAAACAATAAATGGGATCAAGTGGAAACTAAGGCAGCTTCTAGTTCTATAATTCTGCAAATCTGATTTTTTTTTCCATTGGCTTTTGGAATATCAGATTCTTTCCCCTTTCACTGGAATAAGATACAAGGTCTCAGAGTAGAAGGCCTGGTATGTGTTCTTATAAGGTGGCATCCTGTGGCTATTACTGTCTTCCTAGCATCCCACTTGTGGATCTTAAATGTCCCCCAGAGGCTGATGTGTTGCCCCCTAGCCCCCAGGCTGGCACTACTGAGCAATGGTTTCACCTCTGGTAGGTGGAGCCCAGCAGGAAGTCATTAGGACATCGGAGCCATGCTGTCAAGGGGACCATGTTTCCCAGCCATTTCCTCTTTCTTTTTGTTTCTCTGGCTTAGCCTGTGAGGATTTCTATGCCATCATGCTCTCCTGCCATAAAGTGCCACCTCCCCACAGGCCTAAAACATCAGGGCCTCACCCCAACCCTAGCCCAAAGGCTGACAGCAGCTGATGGATTAAACCGTGGCTCTCCCAGTTAGCAGCTCTGTGACGTTGTCAGGCAAGTGCCTCCGCTCTCAGTCCCCCTGCTTCCTCATCTGTCAATGGGGACAATCATGGCACTGACTTACAGGACTGAATGTATGTGAGGAGCCCACACACAGAGAGAAATGGGAGGTGTGTCTGTTAGTATTCTCCAAGAGAGCCCAACCCTTCCTTTTAATAAAACTATGAAAATTGTTCTTTAAATTAAGTCAAGTCCAGAAAGCCAGTGGGTGAAATGTCTGAAACCTTGACAGCAGGCTGGCTGAGGGCATTTGTGGGTTCTGACTGGACACAGGACCCCAGAGGCAGCTGTCCCCCACGTCATCGTGTGACCCAGCCCGGCAGAGTCCCAGAAGTGTGTGTGTTTGCCAGTGGCGGTCACTCCCAGGAATGCAGCCTCACCCATGGACCTGATAACCCTGGGAAACAGCCCTGCTGCTCCCAGGCCCCTGAAATGCTGTCCTGGGCAGGCGTGCCAGTGCGTGCTCCTGTCCTCCAACATGCAGTGACGTCTCCTGTGGCAATGGAGGAAGTTCAGACCTTTGACAGAAACATGTTCTCCCTTCAGCCTGGGAGAGCTGTGACTTGAGCATACGAATAAACAACTGAGCTTGGCTTTTTGTCCAGTTCCCGGAAGGATAAGACCACTTCAGATGTATTCTTGTTTATTGGTTTATCTTAAATCGTTTATAGGAATTCCACACTCAGGCCCCCATCCTTGTTTGAGAGATGGGGAAGGGCTTCAGGGAAATGGTGCCATTTAGCCTCTTTAGCCCTTTGCTCCCTGGCCTGTTGGCCCTGCTTGGCACTGCCAGGTGGCCCATGGTGGCCCAGAAAGAGCCCTACAAAGCTGGTGGGCCAGTGGAGGGTGCAGAGCCAGTGTGCCTCCTTCCTAGCTCTGCTCCCCACTCTCCTGTCTGTGCTCTTCATGCAATAACTTCACAGGGAATTTTTTTACATATTTAGAGTGCTAGGGGTGGGACCTAGGGCCTCATACTTGCTAGGCAAGCACTGTACACTGAACTGCATCCCTGACCTGGGGATAATAATTGAGTATATGCTTGTATCTCAGTATCCCATACATTGTCATTGGATTCTCCAAGACCCCTGTGACATTAGATGGCATCTGGTTGCACCCCACTGTACATATGAAGAAACTGGAGCCAAGGGGTTAGGTGGCTTGCTCAGTGGCCCTGGACCTGAGGCATAGCGTGACTTTTGCATGTCTCACTGCTATTGCAGAAAGTCAGAGCTTTCCAGCAGATGAGTTCCAGATGTGGGCCTGCCTCCTCCTGCCCTCCCTGCAGTGGAGCCTGCCTTCCTCTGTTCTGACATCCTTACACTCAAACACAGGCAAGCAGGCCCTGCCACTGACACCATGGGCTGAAGCACCTGCAGGAACCCTGGCCATGGAAGCTTGTGGCATCCTTGAGGGTAGGCAGTGTCAAGTGCATGGTGGAGACAGGCATGGGGGCAAAGTGCTGCCCGTGGTTGGTCCCCACAGTCCTACCCCAGGCCAAGATGCCATGGCTCCTGAGAACAGAGCTTCCTGTGCCTGCTTGGGGGTCCCGACTACAGGCATGGGGGCAAATATAGGACTCAGGGAAGGGGCCTGCTGGGAGAAACACCACTCGGAGTGTCAGGAACATTCTGCGAGGAAGCTGTGGAGAGCACAGGGTGCGTGAGGTCCAGGAAGCCACCTGGCCAATTGCCCTGCATGACAGGATTCCTCCCAGCCAGCATGCCACCTGTGTTTCCAATGTTGTGCAGGGTTGGTGGGGGTCAGGAGGGGCCAGCACAATTTTGGTCCTCGAATGTGTGGCCTCCTCCTTGGCCAGCTGGTATGGGCACTCTATGTGGCACCCACGAGGGCTGGCAGGAGGGGACTCCTCTGCTGCGTGGTGTTCTGGCTGGAGCTCAGGTTTTATTTTGGGTGAAATTTTTGGGTTCCTTCCTGTGGTAGTAGCAATCCAGGGCCCACAGGCTAGTTCCCTGACCTCTTTGGACCTCTGGTTCTTCTTCTGTGAATTGGGTCTGACTGTATGGCTTGGATCCTTCAGAAATGTCCCAAAGGATGTGTGTGCTGAAGGCTTGGTCCTCAGGGTTGTTCTGTAGGGACATGCTGGGTCCTTTAGGAGGTGGCCACAGCAGGAAGTCACTATTCTCTTTGCTCTTTTCTTCTGCTCATGAGGGGAGGGGGCTGGGGATTTAGCTCAGTGGTTCCAGCACCTGCCTCATGAGGGGAGGGGTGTGCTCTGTCATGTGCTTCTGCCTCCCTGTGCTGCTAAGCAGTCTCAAAGCCATGTGGTCACTCTATCTTGGACTGGAATTTCCAGTTGTGGGCCAAAGTAAACCTTTTCTCTTTATCAGTTAGTTATCTCTGGCATTTTGTCATAGTTATAGAAAGCTGACTAACTCCAAAACATCCTCTGTGTCTCTAGTAGGACATGACGTCTGAGGGACAGCTGTGGTAGTGTGCATGACAGAGGCTTGTAAAATGTCAGGCTCTAACAGTATAAAGTTCATTCCCAGCAGCCACCTGGAGCTACAGAGCTGGCTCCATGCAGGGAGTCTTTTGGTTCTTTGTTTAGAGTCTCCTCTCTGTTTTCTCCCCATATGGTCACTGAAACCCAGCCCTTGTTCAATGAGCCACAACCACCTGCTAGGCTTGTGAAGTAAACATGTATTTTTCGCTCCTCAGGAGGCTCTCTTGGGAACGGAGCCATGCTCAAGGATGTAGCCATCAGAAGGCAGAGTCCAGAGGCTCTGAGTCCCCAGGCCCTGAGGTGGAGCCCTAACTTGCAATTAGCAGCCAACCACACAGCTAGCCTCGGCTCCTTTACCCAGCCAGCACCTGTGCTTTGTCCTTCTCTAACTCTTAGTCTCTGCAGTCACCTGCTTTTAGTAGACTTTAACCATCACTAGTTCAGAGGCCATGAGCATGGCTCTGCGGATAATATCTCTGAAGAGTGGGTCATAAATAAAGGCAACAGTTGCCTAAGTTACCTTTCAGGTACCCAAAGGTTGTTTTCGTCAAATTCACTGATGCTTCATTTGGGCCTGCACAGGTGTCTGATAGGGACCTTTGGACCCCAGAAGTCTGAAAGCTCCACCCTTAGACCCTGCTAACCCATGTTTAACAAGGATTAAACAAGGATTAAACACAGGCATGGACCACTGAGTACTCCAAACAGCTCTTCCCATACCTCCAATCACAGCTTTTTATCCTGCAAATATCCCCACGGTTCAATCCATTCCTTCCAGTGGTTGGCACCCAGTGTGTCAGGCAGAGGGGCCTGGCCCAGGGAATCTGGCCTCTTGCTTTGGTGTATGAGGAATGAATTCCATCTTCCTTGCCAACTTGGAATACCTTTGCTTCCCCACAGCTGCCTCCTGCCCAGCTTTGTGGTGCCCAGCAGCCTTCCCAGCATCCCCTCCCAGACCTGGAACCCCCACTGCTCTTCATGGCACCCTGTCTCCATCCTGAAGTCCTCTGCCCTCAGCCAGCCTGGCCCAGCCCCTCTGGAAACTCTTCCACAGGTGGACACCAGGGCCCTCTCTGTGCTCTGTGCTGGGAGCCCCCACTCTTGTTCTGGTTTCTTCCTGTTTCAGAGCAGTTGCCTCTCAGATCTCCAACCACAGCCTCTCCCTCCATTTCACCCTCCCCCTGGTGGGGTACAAATCATCATGAAAATGTTTTATAACCCATGGACCCCACCCACCTCCAAGGGTCTCTTTACAAAGACTATTTTTTTTTGGTTCAGGGATCGAACTCAGGTCCGCTTGCAAGGCAGGTGGTGGAACTACTGAGCTAAATCCCCGGCCCTCCAAGGGTCTCTTTAGAGAGGGTGGATCTCGTGATGGTGGGAGCAGGCAGGAGCTGGCAGGTCTCTCTTCTACTTAGGGTTTAAAGCAGAAAATTCAGATCCACTAGAGGTCACTCAGTGCTCTGTCTTCTGGCGGCTTCCTTATTATTTTATTTGTATATTTATTTATTTTGGTGAGCTGGGGATGAAATTCACGGCCTCACGCATATAGGGCCAGTGCTGTACCACTGAGCTGCACCCCTGGTGCATTCATTTCCTTTCATTTCTAATAAAAGGTGTGGGCTGAGCCACTCCTGCTACATAGCGAGATAGGTCAAGGGACATTTGAGATGTCATCGATTCAGTCTGTGACTACAGTCAGACAGGAAGCCCTATGCCCCAGAGATAAAGGAAGGCTGGGGGAAAAAATGAGCTCTGGTTTATTCGGCTTGGTGTAAGTCTTTCCCAGGGGAAGCGTGTGCACATTATGAGGATGAGGTCAGAGCATCCCTGTAAACTCTGCTAAACAGCCCCAGGCAGAGAGGTGGGCCGAGGAAAGTGACTCTGACTCGGCCAGGAGCTGGAGGGGCATCTGTAACAGTGGTGGGACGGGCCCAGTGTAAACAGCAGTGTTCCTGCCACCCTACGTATACAGTCCGCACTCGGTGACCGGAACCACGCCAGAGCCACCAGGCATTAAGTGACCAACTCACTAGCAACAGCCTCTCCCTACAGGGATCAGGGTGACCTCATCGAAGAGGTGAGGAAGGCTTTGGCAGATTTCTTCCTGGCACCTGCTTGGATGCACAAACACAGGACACCACAGTGTCATCACAGAGTCAGAAGTGACTAAGTCACCTGTATCCATTTGGGTTTTCTTATTGCAATTACCATCATTTTCAAACAGAAACAAGCAAGCAGAGAAAATGAAATGACCAGAAAGCCTTCAGGGAAAGAAGCCAAGTACTCCATGTGGGCTCTGGAGTCTGTGTGAGCCAGGGGACTAGCAGCCTAACACTGGCCCAGCAATTCCCACAGAAGCTCAGAAGTCTCTTCAGGTTTAAAACACAAGGATTAAAGCCTGGTATAGTGATGCACACCTGAATCCCAGCACTTGAGAAGCTGAGACAGGAGGATCTCTGTGAGTTCAGAGCCTGCCTGGCTACATAATGAATTCAAGTCCAGCCTGAACTACACAGTGAGACCTTGTGTCAAAAAATACATAAATAAAAACAAGGATTAGGCCTGGAGTGTAGCTCAGTGATACAGCACTTGGCTAGCATGCGCAAGACCCTAGGTTTAATCCACAGTACCTCAAAAACAAAATAGACAAATCAACTCGGATTATAACAGTTCATTTTTCCTATATGTATTAACCACAGACACCATTACAACTGTAGGATAATGTCAGAATAAGATATATTACCGTGGTGGTGAACCTATGACATGTGTGTTACTGTGTTTTCCTTTTAAGACAAAAGATGTTAATGTATGGGTTATTTTCTGTAAACTAAAACCTCTATTCAGGTTTAATTGCAGTGTTGACACTCTGCGATACAGAAGTGGGTTTTGGTTGCAGTTTGGCACTCATCTCTGAAAGGTTTGCCATCACTGGTATACAGTGTGCTTGGATATAAGTAGATGGTCTTACAAATCAATTAATCTCTGCAAAGTAGTTAACCTCTTATTAAATTACACATGCATAAATTAAATCTGTAGATATAATTCTGTCCTATCTTAAAGAGTCATACTTGCACTTTCAATTAATTTTTAACTAATAGATGTTTCTTAGAGAAGTTTTAGCTTTCTGAAAAGCTTGAGCAGGAAGCAGAGCTCCTGTGTGGCCTTCTCTTGCCCTCTTCCCCTCATGCTACCTTGTGCTGAGTGTGGTAAAACTATTGTTAAAGGAAAAATCTTGTCAGCTCTTATTTTTGCCCCCATGTGACCTTAGTGTTGCTTACAAGGCAGGTGGACACAATTTGAGGTGGACACTCTTTAAAATCCAAAGTAAGAGGCTGTCCCTTGCAGCAGGCTTTCCACCTGGGAAGAGATATAGGAAAGGGGCAAAGCAAATAAACAAACAAACAAACAAATAAATAAAAATAGACCCTTGTGTGCATGTACTTTACCACTGAGCAATGCCCCCAGCCATAAAAATTGCTCATGAGATGATTTACTGGGTCACTGCGGCGTGTCATTTGTCTGAAGTCATTTTCTTTCTCATGGTATTCTATGTGAGTCTTAACAGTCCTATGAGTTTCTTGCCCTCATCGGAAACACACGTGAATGCTAAGCCCAGGACAAATGGACTCACCCACAGTCAGACAACCAGTTCCCAAGGAGAAAGTAAACTTTCTGCTGTCCAGCCCTGGGCTCTGCACCAGCTGGGCCCAGGTGGACACAGGCCCATGTGCTCTACTGAGTCCTAAAGAATAGGAAGCCAAATGCTTTAGGACCAAGGAAAGGAAGTTCTGTTGAAGGTTCAGGAAACCAACCTAAAAAATGCAATTCCTTCCACCAAGGAACTGACTGAAAATGAGAGGCACTGGAGAAGAGTTGGAATGCATTCATGGGTAATCCCATTAGAAGTTATTAAGGAAAATCCCTTTTCTTATGACATGCTTCCTCCAACCTCTGTGCCCTTACACTGCCTTATCCCCAGAAGACCACTGGGCACTGTGGGGATCAGCAAATTTCTGTCATAGCAGACATGAGAAACAGCCCCCAGGAAGTCCAGGGTTTGAAAAATGTTATTTTTCAGTCTTTTTCCATATATGCACACAGTTATTGCATAGTTTATGTTACAGTTCATATACAAATTTGTTTTCCACTTCTTTGGGGAAAGGTAATTTTATGTTTGATTTTGACAAGTTTACATAATCAGGTTATCAGTCATCATAATGGCTATACAATATTGCACTGTACTGACATGTTATTTTTAAACTATTTCTGGACATCTAAGTTATTTTCAGCATTCAGATAGTCAAAACAGGTGTTTTAGACCCACCATTATTTTTATGAGAATTTAAAAAGTATGTTTCATTGGATTAAATATTTGAAGAATGACAGCTCTAAGTGAACAACCCAACTTTTAACTTTTACTGTCTTGTGGTCCAAAGCCACTCTGGCCTCTCCTCCTATCTGTGAGTTTTGCTGACATCACAGCACCTCTCATGCAGTGGCCTGTTGTCTCAGTGGGGTCCCTGTGTTCCCTTCCGCAGGCCCACATGACTGAGGTGACCTGAGACACACACTGCCTGGGGAGGCGCCCGCTGCCAGGTGGGAAGTTTTCCTTCTAGGTTTGTGGTGCCCACTTTGTCTCCATGCTATCTGGGCAGAGGTTTTATTTCTTGAGAGCAGAGCTTTGAGGCAAGTTTCCCAGAATGTGATGTCACTACCACTGATTTTTATCTTTTTCTCCCTTCCTCTCCTCCCCTCCCCTCTCCTCCCCTCCGACCCAGCACTGAGTCCCTGACTAGAATCAAAGTCCCCATTGTTACCTTATCAGCCTCCGCACACCTCTTTCTTGAGCCTGCCAGAGGGAAAACAATCTTAAGATGGTGGGAACATAGGGTGTCAACAGGTGCTAACTGGGTACATTTCAGCAAAGCTCCGGGGGCGGGGGGGGGGGGGACCTGTTGGTGACCCCTGATCCCCATGAGCTGGACACCAATGGAGACTAATGGATGCCCCTTGTCAGGCCCCTGACAGCTTGCAGCAGCCTGTCTGATCCTTATGGGGCCAGCAGATAGAGAGTGCAGGCTCAGCACAGTTGAGAGCCTGTCTGAGGTCCCCGCTTACTGGTGCAGCCAGGCTCCACCCTAAGACTTTCCTTACATGGGTCAAAAGGTGTCAGCCTGTCCAGCAGGTGCCTTCCGCTTAAGAGCAAACTCCAGAAGCTGAGAAGTGGGCTGGGGGTTCCTGAGGGATCTTAGCTGTGAGGGGTGGGAGGGGATGCCCAGACCAGGCCTTTGCTTCAGGGAGGAGTGAAATAAACTTCCAGAGATCAGGGGTGGGAGAAACTGAGGCCTGAGGGTCCTAAGAAGCTGGCTCCAGGCTGGCCACTTTCCCCAGTGGATGGGCAGGCCAGCCTTTCCTTCCCTGCACTGCCCCACCACCCTGTGCCTACCCAGGGGCAGAAGACCCTGCCACCCTCAGCCTCCCCATTGGGTGTTTAGCCCTTGAACTACTGTCAGGACAGGATTGGAGCCTCCCTTCCTGAGAATCCCTTTCGGGTCTCTGAGTCCAGGTCAAAAGAAGATTCTTAAGGCCCCATCCAGCTCCCAGATTCCTGTGATTGGATGACATCAGGACTGTGAATAATCTGGCTGGCGCCAGGCCAAGCCAGCCAGCTTGCTTCCCGAGACACCCCCTCCGAAGGCGGCCCTGTCCACGGGGCTCCCTCCCTGCCAAGCCCGCCCACTGGGTCTTTAAGAGCAGCGGAGCAGCTAGAGCGGGGAGCTGAGAAGCTGCGGCTCTGAGCAGAGGTGTACCGTGTTGGTGAGTCGGGGTCTGTGCTTGCAGGCCGCCATCTCCTCTTCTCTCGTCAAAGATTTCAGGTAACTCGAGCCAAAGCAGGGACGACTTTGTCGCGGAGTCGTGGGGGACTGGCTGGGGAGTTCTTTCCGTATCTGCTGTCCCTCGGGTTGCTGAGGGGACCTGAGGGGCGTGGTGGCCAGGGAGGGTGGGGAGGAGGAAGCGACCTTGCGGTAGTCTCTGCTTGCAGATGCAGGGAGGTGAAAGGGACTGAAATTCCCCGCACACAATGGGACCCGACCGGGCAGTGCCGTGGTCGCAAGCTGAGCCCCTGTGTCTGGGGAGGGTGGGGCCCGCTGCGGCCTCCCCCAGAGACCCTGTGAAGGCGCTAAGGCTGGGATGCTGGGGGTCCCTCACCTCGGGGCCTGTTAACCAGTGGGAAGAGCTAGGAAAGAGCAGCCAGACTTTTAGCGGCCCATCTCGAGTCTGGGTAGACAACATCTCCGATGCCACTAGCCAGTTTGTTCCCAGCTTTCTTTCCAGTAGTGTTGATCAAGTGCTGTCCTTTTTAAGGGCTTTTCTATTACTGGGAAAAAATCCTTTTAATGTTAATCCTAACGGACTCTGTGGGAGCCCCAGCTGACCCTCTGGATTCTCACTGCTATTTTCTTTATTATTTTCTTTTTAACTTATAGGAAGGGAGGGAGGTGGGAAAACATGCTGAGCACCTAAGAAACTAATGAACTCAGGTGTAAAGAAGCCTGGTGGCAGTGATGTCTTTGGTGGCAGATTTGGAATAATATAGTGTAGTCTCCTGAGGCTGATGGATGACAGAGAAAAAGTGTGTGTGTGTGTTTGCAATCCTGAGAAGGAACCCTGCAAGGACAGCTGCAACTGGAGCTATGCCAAAGGTGACTTCCCAGCAGTCCTTGGCAGGGTTACCCTGGGTGCAGACCTTGCATCTCCAGAATCAGTGGTTGAGGTCAGCAGCACCCTGGGGCATGCATTCTTCCTGTCCTGCAAGAGCAGTCAGGCCAGGGCAGCTGCTGGGACCCTGTGAATACTGAGACATAAACAGCTCCTTCCTACCCATCAATTTACTCAACAGGAGGCCAGCTTGGATCTCTGGGTCTTGCCAAAGGCAATGACAGCTGCTCTGTCCCTAGCCTTCTTGTCCCCATCTGCGCTCCCCCAGAGAATCCCCATTATTTTGTGAAGCCTCTTAGTAGACTCCTGCCTGGGACAAGAGACATAGCCACAGCTCCCCAAGACAGGAATCTGTTCCACTTTTGCCAGGCTGCTGTGTTGATGAGCAGAACTCAGGACCGACATAGAATTCAAACCCATACCCCAAGCAGCCTGGGCATACTGCTGGTGGTGTGGCTTGAAATGACTGACCATCTACAGCTTCTTGGTCAGTGAGTAGCAAGACTACAGCACACTCAGAGCATTGTTCAGGGGAGGCCAGTTACCAATCTGCCAGCAGGAGTTTGTCAGTCAGAGCTTTCTGACAACTTCAGTCTGGAAAGACTGGCACCCCCTTAAAACTTCAGAGCTTCATGTGTGGGCAAACTGTGTTCAGCCCAATGGCTGAGGTGGCAATGGGTTTATGGCAATGGTAGTAGACTTAGCTCCACTCCAAACTCAAAACCTGTGGACTTCTCTGAGGTACCAAGTGCCTGGGAGTGAGGAAGATTTAGAGTTTTTAGTTGAAATGTTTAGTTGTCTTTTGATTACTTGGCATTGTTTATCTGCAGTCGAAGAATAAAATTTTCTGGGAGTAATTTTCAGCTCTGTTTCAGTAAAATTTTAGGATGGACACTGAGGGATGGCAATATTCTGTATGGCCTTTTGCTTTGTAAATACAGGAGGCAAGTCTGCGAGGGGAACAGGCTCCCTGTAACCCAGGACAAATCCCAGGTTTCAGGCCATAAACCTCATCCCAGGAAAAGAAGCTCACAGAACAGTGTGGTATGTCTCAGATCAAACCCAGTAAGAGTGAGGGTGACTTAGATTCATAATTAGAGCAGGAGCCAGGTGTGGTGGTGCACACCTGTAATAACAGCACTTGGGAGGCCAAGGCAGGAGGCTCTCAGTGAGTTCAAGGCCAGCCTGAACTACATATTGAGACCCTGTCTCAAAAAAGCAAAGAAAGAAAATTAGAGCTGGAGATAGACTTAGAGATCAGCTGCCTGGTCCTTCTCTAATCAAGCTGCATGCCTGCAGGAGGGGAAGAGGGACAAACAGACTCAGCTCTCTGTCATCTGCACAGTGGTACCATGGCCTGGGTCTGAGAGGCTGACTCTCAGCTGACAGGCCCTGTTTTCAGGTGCATAAGATGTCTACACCATGCTCCTGACGGTACATCTGAGGCTTTGTTATACTTGTTTGGGGAGAACCTAGAAGACCTGATCACACTTGGAGCCTTTGAATTATCATTGCTCACCCTGGATACGGTAGTGTAGACTTATAACTAGAGGTTAGGGAACCCACACCAGATGTAGAACTCTTAGGAATTCCAGACACCCTCCAACTCCCCCACCCATGAAAGCCAGGGTGGAGTATCCTGCCCTTTGCCCACTGAGAGTGCCCTACCCTGAGGAGGGAAGGGTTTCAGCTTCTATCACCAGGACACTCGTGCCCAGGCAATGCACCTATTCCAGGCCCAGGCGGGATCCTGGCAGGAGCACCCTTCATTGTTTGACAAATTCTTCCTTTTGCTCAATGAACAGCATATAGTTATTAATTCCAGAAAGCCCACCTGGTAGACCCCATTGGTCCACCTCATTACTTGTCCGTGAGGCCCAGGAGTGTACAGCCTTCATGTCCTTCTGTCACCAGAGCCTTTCTCCTGCACGGGTGGAACTCAGCTCCAAGTGTGACTGTAGAATGAGGGCATTGGTACCTTTGTGTACCAGGAAAGAGGAAGTTCACCTGAGCAAGGCTGGCTTGAGGTCTCGGTGGATAGTGAGGGGTCTGACAGGCACCTGGAAACAGCAGAGGTTTCTGGAAGGTCCAGGATGAAGGGCTGAGTGGGGAAGCTACCAGTGCCCAGTAGGCACAATCTAAGAGAAGAAACCGACTGGTCCACTCACTCACCCCTGCAGCAGTGTATGACGGTCAGAAAAAAGGAACATGTCCTATTCTGCCAGTTGTAGCAAAAGCCAGGCTCTGCTACCTGGGCTGCAGAGAAAGGAAGGGTTTGTATATTTGTCTCTTCTGGGAAGCTCCAGCATCCACAGCATAGCTCTGGCCTCTGGCCATCCTGTGCCCTACATCAATTGGGCCAGATCAGTAGCAACATCTGACCTCCTGGATGTCCCAGCTGCTAATCTCACCTCCTCCCGAATGTGTGGTGTAGACAGGCCAGGAAAAGCAAGTGAGAAAACATTTAGAATAGGGCTCAAGATACCACCTGCACTCAGGACACAGCAGCTCCTGTCCGTGCTGAGCTATGAATGAAATGGAGTGAAATTCTGGATTGGTTGGAGGGATCTGGCCCAGGTTGTTATGACGTGACCAGGTGAGCTCAAGAGGCCAGACTGGCGTTAACACCAGAATACAGTGCCCACACAGAGCCTTGCCAGCTTCAAGTTGCTTCGGGGAGACGCTGTGGCCCTTTGCAGAAGGGCATGGGCATAGTAAGCACAGCCAATACTCACTGTGTACCGCACAGGGAAAGTACCTTGCTTGACTGCCAGAATGAGGCAGCAAGGTAGGAGGAATTCGCCTGTCATGATACCCAGGAAACTGAGGCTCAGGGAGGCAAGGTACCTACCCAGACTTGTCCAGAGATTGCAATCTGTGCATTCTGACAGGCTGCTTTGATATCAACTTTGAGCACATTAAGAATATCAGAAGAAGCTGGGCATGGTGGCATACACCTGTAATACCAGCCTCTGAGAGGCTGAGGCAGGAAGATTGCAAGTTAAGCCCAGCTCAGGCAATTTAGCAATTTAGCAAGAACTTGTCTAAATATAAAAAATTTAAAAAGGACTGTGGACGTAGCCTAGTGTGAAGGTCCTAGGTTTGATCCCCAGAAACTTCCTCCCCCCAGAAGAATATCAGAAGGCCTGGAGCTCCATGGTAGAGTGCATGCCACACATGTAAGGCCTTGGGTTCCATCCCTCGTACCAAGGGGAGAACAGAAATGAAAGAGAAAGAAAAAGAAAGAAAGAAAGAAAGAAAGAAAGGAAGGAAGGAAGGAAGGGAGGGAAAAAGTGTTAGTGTTTGTTTTTTTTTAAGAGCTATGTGTGGTGACACATATCTGTAATCTTAGCTAAGTGGGAGGCTGAGGCAGGAGGATTGCAAATTCAAGGCCAGCCTAGGCAATTTCGTGAAGACTCTGTCTCATAATAAAAATAAAAAGGAGTTTTAGTTAGTTCAGCAGTAGAGCTCTTACCAACCATGTGGAACAGTCTGGGTTCCATCCCCAGTACCAAAAAAAAAAAAAAAGTCACAAGATAGTGTTGCGGAGATAGTAAGAAATAGAAAGAGCATTGGATTTTATAGAAGCACTCAGAATCCTGAGTTTGAGGCCCGATGCTACCTCCTGCAGGGAGTGTCACTTTGGTGAAGCTCAGGTCTGGCATCTGTACAAACCAGGGAACAACACCTAAGTGATAAGCCTCTGAGGGGCTGTGTAATTCAGTGCCAGGCCAGCACTGGGTGCTCTGGTACCTGAGGTGAGTGGTATTGGTCCATGCCCATGTCTCATACACTACGCATTACTTTCCCACAAGGCCGGTAAAATGCAGTAAATCCCTGTATGCTGTAATGAAAACTTCCGGTCATTATTTCCTGATTCAAGAGTGTGAGAGGCCTGGAGAACTGTCACATGATTGCATCTTGCCTTGCCCTATGGTGATGGCTGCTCCAGGGAGTGAAATGGAAATGAGGCCCGGGCATCTTCCCACCAGGACCTCTCTTGAGATTAACACTGGACTCCGGTTTTTTAGAGCCAGACCTTGGAGTATACATTTCTTTGCTTTAGTTGAGTTGGCTTTTGCACGTTGAACCTTGTTTTTCTTCAGAAGGATCTCAGTTTATGGAGAAAGGGCTCCTTTTATCTTTATCCTGGCAGGAAGAAGGAGAGACTGCTATTTCCTAGCCCCACAACCAACTCTTCATTTGTCACCTGGCAGAAGTGGAATGTGGAGAAGAGGACAACAAACATGTTGGGTGTGGGTTGTTGGGAAGCTAATTTCATCTCACTTGAGTAGCTTGTGCCTGTGTTTTGTGGGCGCTTTGGAAAGAATCCTGCACGGTGGGAGCCATGGAAGTGCAGGATTCTGTTCTATTCAGCTCACTGGACTTGGTCAAATTAGATCAAGAAGCCAACCTGCTCCTCCCTGCCCCTTGTGAAAGGGTCTTGTTTAAGAGAGAAGATGAGCAGTTTGGCTAAGGAGGATCACTTTGTGAAGGATTAAGAATTCCTGAGATGATGGCAGTTGGGATTCCAAGTGGGCAGGATCTGCCCATGTGGGGCCAGCTGGAGGGCAGATGCTGCTCTGACAAAAGTGAACTATGGTGCAGACTTCCGGCCTTTCCACGGCCCTACTCACTCCCAGAACCTCACCTCACCTCATCCACCCTTCCTTCCTTCCTTCCCTCCCTCCCTCCCTCCCTCCCTCCTTCCTTCTTTCCCACCTCTTTTCTTCTCTCTCTCTTTTCATTTTAAGACAGGGTCTTGCTATGTCCCTAAGTAGCCGAGGCTGGGCTTGAACTTGCAACCCACCTCCTTCAGTCTCCCAGAGTGCTGAGACTATAGGTGTGCACCACCAGGCCTGGGTCTGCCTCACCTCTTGTTCTGTTCTAGAGACATCGTTGCTCTTGCTGGTCCTAGCCATTTTTCTAAGCTTGTTGCATCCATCTGGCTGTGGTAGGTGGAGGGGGTGGGGGAGTGTGCTCTTTCCCAGGCAGCTGGTCACAGAGATAGACTCTGTCTTATTCAGACTTCTCGAAAGCTTCTGCCAGGCAGTCGTAACCTAAGGCTCTCTTTTACCACAGACAAGTGCAGTGGCCCTTGCACACGATGCACAATACGAGAGCAGTCTCAGTTCCCTGTGGCCCTTCCCTGGCCATTTCCATCCTCATTCAGCTATTCATGTTTCTGCCCTCCTGCTGGCAAGAGTACAAGCTGTGTGCACCTAGAATCATAAAGATGGATTGGCTGATAACTGCATCTGTACAGTTCCTTTATTGAAAATCAGGAGCATCACATGTTCAAGCCCATCCTGAGCAACTTCAGGAGACCCTGTCTCAAAAAAAAAATTTAAAAAGAGCTGCAGTTGCAGCTCAGTGCAAAGGCCCTGGCTTCAGTCCCCAGTACCACAAAACAGACAGAGGGAGAGAGGGAGAGAGAGAGTGAGAGAGAGAGAAAGGGAGAGGGAGAGAACTGCATGTGGGAGAGTGTTCTAAAGTATTTGAATCCATATAGGAGTGTCACCACTCCCGAGGCATGCAATCCTGTCACTTGTTCTGACAATGTGTAGCAATCCTGCCCTCAGCAGATACTAGCTCCCTTGCATTTGCATCGCTGGGGCGGATTTTGATTCTAAATACAGATGCTTCCCATTTCCCCTTAGGTGAGTGACTTTATTTATCAGTTGCTTTCCTGACAGCAGAGTTCTAGGAGGGAAGTTGGAGAGGGAAGTGGTAGCACCGAGGCCAAGGAGGCTGAGGCCCCTGTGGCATCTGCCACCCTGGGTCGGTCCAACAGTCATGTTACTGCCACCCAGAATCAGTTACTGCCTGGTACCTGGCAGTGACTCCCTACCTCATCACCCTGCAGGAACGAATACCCTGTTTCTGGTGGTGCGATCGTCAGTTCTCCAAAACTGCACCTCTCACAGGAGGGCTGCTTGTACCAAAATCGCCCATGTCTTGTCACATGGCTCTTTCTCTCTACTCCACAACCATCATTTTTTGAGGTTATTCAGAGAATCCAGCAACATCCTTGTTGCTGTATCAGACAGGACTGCACACAGCTCTTCGGCAGGAAGGTTAGAGTTGCCCTGTGAGACAAACACACTTGCTGAAGCAGACAAGGCTGGCTGAGTATGGATGTACAGGTTAGGTACTGTACAGGGTGCCTGCTCACACACCCTTGGATCTAGGGTGTGCTTTATCTGCCAGACCATATGCTTTGTGTTTTTTTAATTTATAGAACCTGTCAATTTGCCAAGCCCTGAGTCTGCTTAACTGTACTCAGCAGAGACAGTGCCTCTTATAAAGCTGTAAAAATCTACTTTGTGTGCTAGTGTGGGCCAGCCAGGGCTGAGCTTTGGGGACTTGGAGACCGAAGGCCTTACATCTCTCTTTTCCTGTTGTACTCAGGGGTTCCAGTACAAGCCAGTCCTCCTCCCAGTTGGCCTCTCTGCCTCCCCCTCCCCTCCCCCCTCCCTCCCTCCCTCCCTCTTCCTTCCTTCCTTCCTTCTTCCCTTCTTCCTTCCTCTTTCTTGCTTTTCTATTCCTTAATAATACTAGGAAACTATTAAGTATAACAAAAGGAAGAGGATACAAGAGGAGAAAGTTGTGAGTCTTTGTGTTTATGAACTGAGTTTAGAAGGGCTTCTAACATTTAACCCGCGACCCCACCCACCTCCATGCTGATGTCTCCAAGGCTGTGACTCCACTTTAGTTGGGGAGTCTTGGCTCTGAGTGCCTGTTCTGATATTCACTTTGTTCTTTATCTAGGGCTATACTCTGCGCCCACACCTCCAGCAAAGACCAAACAAAGACACACTTTCCCCCTATGCTTCTCCTTTGTCTTTAGACTGTTTTTTCTGGGGCAGGATGACTCATTTCTGTGGTGCGCCCTCCAGCTGTGCAGTGTGAGAGCCTGGGCTGCTGGGCTGCAGGCCCAGGAGGTCAAAGGCTGAGGGAGATAAGGCCCAAGCTCCCACCCTCCCCAAGCACGGAGGGGACAGAAGAGGGGACCATGCTGAGTTCTGTGTCAGGTCTGTGGTTGTGGCAGGGCTGAACTTGGCACATCTGTGAGTCTGTACAGCAGCCTATCCTGCGGCCCCCCTGTGTCCCTGCCTGGCCCTACTTGCTGAGGAAGAGCCATTCCCTCAGGGAGGGCAGGGGTTGAGTGTGGCAAGACTTCGCTCTGCAGTCGCCCAGCATCTGCAGTCCTGCTCCATGTAGGTGGACCTGGAGTTCTCAGTGAAATAGTAACTTGGTGTCCAGAAAAAAGACTCGCAGGGTCCTGTGGGGTAGTGAATGGGTGGACTAGAAATGGGTGGTTTGACAGGCAAGATGGAAAAGAGGACTTCACTGTCCACTGATGTTCATTTACTCGTTTGTGTAATGAATTAATGCAGACTTCCTTCCAAAGTTCTGGGTAAGCAGAGCCCTCTCTGTTCCTGGCTGACCTAGGACTGGCTGCAAACAGAGAACCATGAGGGAGAAAAGGAAGAGTAAGTTTAAGATCTGTTTTAAAAGGTTATAAGTAAGGAGTAAAATTAAAAAGGGGGATTTAAGCAGAATTTTTGGAAAGGAGGAATTTGAGGAAAGCTGAGAAAGAGAAGATCTGGAAAATTTGCTGTGATCAGAAGATTCCACCATAAGGCTCCTGTTCTAGATGGCCTCCACCACCCACTTCCTTTCCTCTGGAACTACTTGAAGCCGGAGAGTTGGTGGCACAGCTGTCCCGAGTGAGAGAAGGCTCCAGAGTGCCCGGTGCCTCTGCCCAGGAGGAGGTCCTGGGCATGTGAAGGGAAAACGCGGGCCCAGAAGTGCCCTCTGTCCCCTTGCCAGGTGAAGGGTAGGGAGGGGGCCAGATCTTGGGTGTGTCCCAACTCCTGCTGGCCCCTGCTGGCCTCTCCCTCTCTTGGGCCTGTCACTAGCAGCCCAGAAAAATCAGCCGGGCAGAACCATCTCCCACCTCACCTACCCTTTCAGGTTGCATCCTGGCCCCGAGGGAACTTTTGGCCTTGTGAAGGGCCTGAGTGGCACTTCCAAAAGGAACACTCTTCACAGACACAGAGGGCAGATGGCCTGGAGCGGAGGCTGGGGGAAGGGTGAGAACCAGCTGTTGTGACTGAAGAGAAATGAGTCAGGGGAAGAAAGGATGCAAGTGAGAAGCCTGCAGACCACAGCCCAACACCCAATCAACAAACCTACTTTCAGCCACTGAGGGCAGGGTGGCTGGAAACTGGGAATGTGGGGGCCAGGAGGATCTGAGTCTTTGACCAAAAACCCGATGCTGCTTCTACTTTGGCAAATCTGCATTTTGCTGGCTCTGTCAGGACACATTCTGATGGGTCAGTGGGAGGGGGCTGGAGTGGAGGGAGTGAGCCTTTGTGGGAAAGGCAGCAACTCCGAAGTGGCCCCATCCGAGAAGAGTGTGAGCGGAGCAGGCTGAGAAGAGTGGCCAGTGATGGCCATGCCCACTGTGAAGTCCCTGAAGCGTTCTCTGAAAAATCAGGGGATGTCCAGCTGCATCTAGCCAACCCCAGGGTGGGAATTCCCTACCAGGAAACCAGGCCTGTGTCCCTGGGCTGCCAAAAAAGTGCCAGGGATAGTCTTGCCCTTCAGCTCACAGAAATCCTGGGCAAAATGATCGTCCAGCAGCCAAAGCACCCATCAGAAGAGTGGATAAGCGAGGCGAGGTCTACCCAGAAAGCAGACACCTTTCGCCACCCCACTTCAACATGGGGACTCCTCAGGGCACCATGCTCAGTGAAGTAACCAGGCCCAAAGTGCAAACACTGCAGGCACCCACTTGTGTTACATGTGCAAGCTGTCAGAGTCGCAGAGACTGGTAGGAGAAGGCGGTCACCAGGGCTGCAGAGGAAAGCTGTTCTCCAGTGGCTGCAGAAACCTGGCTCAGGATGGTGATGCCCTGGGATGGCTGGTGGTGACAGCTGCGTGACAACGTGCATGTCCTTAACTCCACTGCACTGCACACTCAAACATGAGTAAGGTAGTGCATTTATTCTGTGTGTTTTATTACAATAGAAATACATGTGCAAGTTTTAAAATCACCTTTCAGACCCTCTGGAGGATTTGGCTGTGAAAAGCTGCAGCCTGGAACTTGGATATACTCTTCGTCCTCCTCTCCACATGCTCACACTCTTTTTCCTCTTCTCACAGAGCTGAAGGACGCTGAGAAAATGAGAATGAGGCAAGAGCTCCTATGTGTGCTGCTGCTTTGTGGAGCCATCTCTACCCTACCCAGCCAGGTGCCTGTCCCTCGCCCCTGTGGACCCTGAGGCGAGGCTGCCCCAGTGTGTCCTCCAAGCACCTGTGGTGGCCAGGTGTCCAACAGCAGAGATGTGAAGGGACAGAGACCTGCGTGGCCCAGAACACGCATATACACGCTCCCCTCTGGACAGTGTTGGGATTCAAGTCCCAGCAGCAGACCTGGATGTTTATTCTGACTGAGCAACAGATCTTACTCCCACTCCCCTCCCTCTGCTTTCTTTGGAGTTTTTTAAAATAATGTGTTTGCATTTAACCCATAAAACACTTATAAAAGGCACCCCAAGGACCTTGAGGCATGTGAGCCAGCAAGCTGCCCCTATGGGATACATGCTTCCTGGAACATCTGGCAATGGGACACCTTGTATGAGGGAAGGAGCAAGGCCTCTGCAGCAGGGCTGTAGAGAGGGGCAGCCTTCCTGTGGAGGACACAGGGAGCTACAATGGCACTATCCAGGGTAGTAGCCACTAATCACAGGCAGCTGTTTAAATCTAAATTAACTAAAATGGAACAAAATTTAAATTCAGTTGCTCACACTAGCCACATTTCAACCCCTCCTTGGGCACCTGGGATTAGTGGCTATTATATTGGAAGCACAGATAGGAAACATTTCCATCTTAGAAAATGTTTTCTGGACAGCGCTAGGATAGGAGGAGAGGAAGGGTTACAGATAAGGCAGGAAATGGCCATTGCCTCTGGGCCAGGAACCCCCTGGGGTCATCTGACCACCAGGTCAGGCAGATCTGTGGGAGGTCTTTTTGTGGCCTGTGCTGACCTCTGTCCTTCCTGGTCTCTTTGCAGAAAACCCACACCCGCTTCAGGAGAGGTGCCAGGTCCTACAGAGGTAAGAGGAAGCCGTGGTGAAGGGATAGAGATGGGAGGCCAGGGCAGGGGTTGGGGGCCAGAACACCAGGTGGCCTGGATGTGCCAAGAGCTCATGCCTCTGTGAAGGTGATCTTCCAGAGGGATCTGCAAAGGTGCCAGTCAGCTGCAGGCAGATAGCCAAGTTTTGGGAGGAGGAGCCAGGCCATTGGGGGTCCCAAAGCTGGTGGGAGCCTAGCACTCAGTGGCCCAGAGGGTTTGTTACACTGATGAGAAAACAAGGCCCCAAAAGACTGCACAACCTACCTAAGGCTGGACAGCTACCAGGCCCAGAACCACAATGGCTGCTGTCCAGGCCCTCTGGGTCCTTCAAGCTGCCAGGGCCACTCAGCCATTGTTAGCTGGCGTCTCTGTTTCCTTCTCTTCCCATTGGTAAAAATGAGGATAACTTGCCTGGACTATGTCACAGACAGAGTGTGGCAAAAATCCCTTCCTAAGGTCCACAGCTTCTATCCAAATTCCAAGGACAAAAATGCTCATGGCCCCTTAGTCTTGATTTGAAGTGCTCTAGGCCCCATTTCAACTTGGTTGGATCTGGAAGACATCAACCCCTTCTCTCTTCCCCACTTCCTGCAGTACTGGGGATTGAACCCAGGGCTTCCAAACTCCACATTCCCAGTCCCTTTAGTGTCTTCCTAAGTCACTAGATTGATTGCACATGCTGTGCTTGAACTTGGTGATCCTCCTGCTTCAGCCTTCCACAATGCTGCAATTACAGGCTTGTGCCACCATGCCTGGCCACAGCACTTTTAAAGTGGAATCTCCTCAAATGAGTCATCCTGGCTCATACTGGTTTCGCTGATGGAGAGCAGAGACTCCTGTCAGGGCAGCCTGGCCTCCGCAGGCCTTCAGAAGCAAGGGCATTGTCTCCAGGGAGCATATGTCACTGCCTACATTAGTTAAAGTAGATTTTAAAAATTGGCATTCTAGTTTGAAAATAGAGAAAGATAAAATATCCGCAGAACTACTTCAACTATTTTCATTTTATCAAAAATACTATAGGAAGCAGCACATTTTCTGTACATTTTTCAGACTAAAAGATCCATCTTCTCTCTTGGGGGCCAAAAGTTGCATTTCTATGTAATAATACTCATGTGAATAAACAATTCTAATAGGCATGTGTACTCTGATGGATTAAAATGAAAAGTTACAGGGGCTGGGGATTTAGCTCAGTGGTGCTGCTGCCTCCCTTGAAAGCACAAGGTCCCGAGCTCGATCTCTGGTACCAAAAAAAAAAAAAAGAGAGAAAAAAAGAAAAGAAAAGTTGCAGTATCACTTAATGCATGTTTTGTTTTTTGTTTTTTGTTTTTTTTTTGGTACCTGGGATTGAACTTGGGACTTTGTGCTTGCAAGGCAGGCCCAGAACCACTAAGCTAAATCCCCAGCAATGCATGTATTTTGATTGATAAATGCTTTCAAAACAAGGGCTCACCAGAGGGAAAACAATAAAAGTGGTCTTTGGTGATAAAATGTTAGGTATCCATTCCTTTCCACTTGTATCCCTAAGGGACACACAACAGACTACAGCCATCCCTTGGTATCCACAGGGACCAGCTCTAGGACCCTGAGGCCCTCTGGTCCCCCAGATCCTTGAGTCCCTCTTACAAAATGACATAGCCCTGCATTCCCATAGCACCAATGCACATCTTCCCGTACACTTCTGTCACCTTTAGACTTCTGGTACAATGGAAATTCTTTAGTGCCATATAAATATAAATGATTGGGCCGAGGATTTAGCTCAGTGGTTCCACCGCTTGCCTCGCAAGCACAAGGACCTGAGTTTGATCCCCAGTACCAAAAAATAAAAATAAAAAAAATGTATAAATGATTGCTGTGCTATACCATGTAGGGAGTGCCAGGGTATGCCTGTACATGTTCAGCCGTCCAAGGCCCAGGTTAGTGGAACCCATGGATGCAGAAACAGCCACACAGAGAGTGGATTGCATGTCCAAAGCAAGAGAGATTTTTCTTAGTAGGCTGGGGTGAGAGTCTTTGCAAAATCACATTCTGACAAGGCCAACCTGTCTGTGTTGCAGTGACCTGCAGGGATGAGAAGACTCAGATGACTTACCAGCAGCACGAATCATGGCTGCGCCCCCTGCTCAGAGGCAACCGGGTAGAATTCTGCTGGTGTAATGGTGGCAGGCCACAGTGCCACTCGGTGCCTGTCAAGGGTATGTGCCCATGCCAGCCCAGGCTCCGGGGAGACCCCAGGCCTGCCCTGCTGTGGGCAGAGGGGAACAGGCACAGTGCATGGCAGGGAGACTGGGAGCTCAGAGCGAAGTCTTCCCTTGCCCAGCCTCAGTTTCCTCATGTGAACGGGGGAGAATAACAGTACATATGATATGGCTTGAGTTCATTTTGGGAACTGAGCAGAACAGGCTGGCATGCAGAGGGCACTCTGAAAACGGCAGCTCATGCTGTCCGTGCAGCAGCTCAGAAAGTGACCAGGGTTTCCTTGTCTTTGCCCGACAGGCTGCAGCGAGCCCAGGTGTTTCAACGGGGGAACCTGCCGGCAGGCCCTGTACTTCTCAGACTTTGTCTGCCAGTGCCCTGAAGGGTTTATGGGGAAACGCTGTGAAATAGGTGAGTTCAGAGGTGTGTAGGCACTGCACCCCTGAGCCCCAAATCAGCCTGGAAAGGAAAGGAAGCACGAGGTGATGGGGCCAGGCGAGGGCAGGGGACAAGGAAGGGCTGCTGGAGGCAGGGTTAGAGCCTGGGTGCTGCCTGAGGTGCTACAGAAGCCCTCTGAGCAGCAGGGGCCTCACACAGAGGGGCTGCACCCTTTTCTCCATCAGATGCCAGAGCCACATGCTACAAGGACCAGGGCATCTCCTACAGGGGCACGTGGAGCACAGCACAGAGCGGGGCTGAGTGTGTCAACTGGAACAGCAGCGTGCTGGCCCTGAAGCCCTACAGTGCTCGGAGGCCAGGCGCCATCAAGCTGGGCCTTGGGAACCACAACTACTGCAGGTGAGAGCTACCCTCCTGCCATCCTCTGGCCTCTAATGGGGAAAAGACCTGCAACCCATCAGTCAGGCTCTCTAGAGAAGCAAGCAGTGCAGCACGGACTGGCACTTGAGGCTGGTTCACAGCGTTGCTCTGCCTGAGGTCCATGTGCAGGGCAGCAGGTGTCAGAGTCTCAGGTGTGGAGCGTCACCTGCAGGCCCAGCTCTAGTGTCCACTGTGAAGGCCTAGGTGTCTAAGCCTGGGAACTGCCTTTCAGAGGTCCACCCATGTTACTGGGGATAATCTCACAAACATCGACTGATTGCAGATGCTAACTGCAGCCACAAAGCACCTTCCCAGCCACACCTGAATTAATGTTTTGCATTTACCTGGCACTGTGGCCTAGCCATGTGACACACGGGGCTGGCTCTGTTGCCCACCCCGATCACTTTGGCACTTATGTTCATTTCCTTAAACCACATTTAAACTTCACATAAAGACAACTAAGTCATATTTCTGCCAAACATGATACAGCTATCCACTACCCAACCCAAAATGCACCGTTTCCCTCAATGGGGTATGCAGAGTCCTGGTGTCTGAAAGGAAGCTTCAGTCTTAACCTTCCCTGACCTCCTTGGCTGATTTTGCAGAAACCCAGACAAAGACTCAAAGCCCTGGTGCTATGTCTTTAAGGCAGGAAAGTACACCTCAGAGTTCTGCAGCACGCCAGCCTGCTCCAAGGGTAAGTGACAGCCACACTCCTGCCCCTGTGGTTTCAGGAGAAGCATCGGGAGGACAGGGCTGACAGTCCTTCTAAAACCAAGGACAGGAAGGAGTAGGCTGGGAGGTGCTCATTATGGTTGCAGAGGGAGCCGTGTCAGTAGACTTAGATACTCACCCAGGTTGGCCTGTGCTTCTGTGTGACCTTGAGCTGACCTCTTCAGTCCCCTGACCTTCCGTCTCCTTACCTAGAGGAGAGAATGGGGCTAAATCAGTGGTTTCCAGTCCTTTTTGAGAATGAATGGATATTCTTTTTTGTATTAATAGGACTCTCTCAAAACTTTGAATGTGAAATAATTTCCCAGAATGAAAAATTACCAAGTTTAAAAAGGCACTATGAATTTGGTGGTGTGTTCACAAATGATTATGTCATTTATCATGACAGCATGAAAGATTTTTAAGTGCCACACACAAAAATAAGGTGGATTCAATCTGCAGGTCTACAGGTAATGCCAGTATACCTGTGAATGAATACGAAGACTCTTGACAATTCTAAAGCATCCTCCCCATCCCCAGTGATTTGGTCAAATTTGCAGTTACAGATTGAGATACTCTCACAGATCCTTTCTAATTATGGCATTTATATGGAGAGGTGTATCCTGTCAGTTTCAAATGGGACAAAAGAGGTAAGGATAAGGCAAATAGATGAAACCCGGTGGCACTCTAAGGCTCATACTGTCTCCAAGCCCAACAAGTGCTTCAGAGCACTGGCAGACCAAATCTAAGAAAGCAGGGCTTGCCAGCACAGCTCCTATCGAAGGCCATGCAACCATCAAGTACAAACAGGAAACTCCTAGTTACATTTAAAGCAGCTCCAAAAGCCCATGCTACAGTCGTGACCTGAATAGACAGCCCCGGGAACATCTTGCATACAGCACCCAGGAAGCCAAGTCAGCTGATGGAAGCTGGTACCTGACATGAAGTCTGTGTCAGCTTTGTGTCAATATAACACTTTCCCGTGATAGTCAACTTTTTTTTTTTTTTGTACCAGGGATCGAACTCAGGACCTTGCCCTTGCCAGGCAGGCGTGGTGCCACTGAGCTAAATCCCCAGCCCCAGTAGTCAACTTTTGAAACAGAGAAAAGGTGTATTGTGGCTCACAGTTTTAGGGGCTTAGCCTGTGATTAGTGAGGCGTATTGCTGTGCTCCTGTGGTGGCACACTGCAGCAGGAGCAAGTGGTAAAGCAGAACTACTCACTTCAATGCCAGCAGACAAGACAGAAAGGCAGAGCCGAGAGTATCCAGTCCCCTTCAAGGACACGCCCCCATTGACTAAAGACCTCCCATTCCCCTTCAAGGACATACCCCCAGTGAATTTACAGACCTCCCAATAGGCCCCACCTCCAGCAGTACAGAACTGGGGATCAGGCCTTTATCATATGGGTATTTGGGAGACACTTAAGATTCAAACTGTAGCAAAATTCACTTGCCATCTCTAGATAAAGTGCTTGAAGAGAAAAAAAGGGAAATTGGAGAGACCACAGCCTTCTCCACATGGGAGTGGCCACATTAATATTCCCAGCCAGGGAATGACTCAGACTCAGCTTGCCTCCTTCATCATTTGACTATCTTGTTTCAGCTGGAGATTTCTTTTGTTCCAGGAAAGAATGAGGACTGCTACTTTCGAAACGGGTCAGCATACCGTGGCACCCAGAGCCTTACCATGTCTGGTGCCTCCTGCCTCCCATGGGACTCTGTGATCCTGAGGGGCAGGGGTTACACTGCATGGAGGTTCAACTCCCAGGCTCTGGGCTTGGGCAGACACAATTATTGCCGGTAGGTAGCACAGGGTCAGAGGGGTCCAGGCCTTGGCAGAGGGAAGAGTGGGGTGTGAGACGGAGAGGATTTAATGCTGAAGGTTATGTGAAAAGTTCATCAGGCTCAGATGGAACTGTGGACATTACCTAGCCAGTGATGGCAAACCTTTTAGAGTTTTCAATGATAATAAACAGTTGGCTGTGGCATGCATGCCATAGGCTCACCACCACTGATCTAGGCGAACCTATTCTTCTAGGATAACACTTAGTTTTGAAAATCAAGATACCCCAGTGTTCCTGCCCTGATCCCTGGACACAGGTCCTGTCCCATCCCATCAGTCTCCTCTGTGCCTGTGACACTCTTACTGCAATGTGTTGTGCGAGTTTCTTCGCAGAACAGCTCCTAGCTCCTCCCAACATGCCTATGAGATGAAGGCATGTTTCTGACAGAAAAGCAAAGTCAAAGGGAAGTTTCTTTTCCTGTGCTTGGAGTTTGACTTAGGATCCCCCCTCCCAGCTCAGAGTGTGTGCCCTTGGTTCACCCAGCCTCGTCCAACCCTCCTGCAGCCTGTGACATGAGTGGAAATGGGCCTGCCTAATGGCCTTAAAATCCCTTCTCACCTAGGAACCCAGATGGGGATGCCAAGCCCTGGTGCCATGTGCTGAAGGACCGCAAGCTGACCTGGGAATACTGTGATCTGCCCCAGTGCTGTAAGAGTGGCCCCTGGGTACCTCTCTTTGCCTAGTCTCACTTCTGCACTGTTCCCTGAGCTGCCCCATTCAGACTGTGGAAATGCCGGGCTTCAGGGGCTGGGCCTTGGTGGGGAGAGGCCTCCGTAGCCACGCAATGGTGGGCAGAGATGCACTGAGCAAGGGCACAAGGGAAGGAGCCAGAAGAAGGCAAAGAGCACACCGATTTTCCTCTGAAGGTCCTCTCAGGGTGCCTCTCTGGAGAGGACTATAATGGATGTGAGGAGGGGAAGAGACCTTAGAGAAGAGGGTAATTTTGCCATTCTCCCGATCTCTGGAGAGATCAGGAAATGCACCCTCAGAAGTCATGAATGGCCTGCACAGGCTTCTTGGGCTCCAAGAGGCAAAGCTGGGACCTGTCCCATCTCTAATGATTGCACTTCCATATTTTCTGAAGAACCCACTTATCACAGGGGAGCTGGGTTACAATAAGGGATGAGAGACAGAATTTTCAAGTTGATAAGCTCTCAAAAAGTAAAACTTTAGTTTGGAAATTGCCTGAGAATAGATTTCTCAGTTCCTGTAACACAAAGATGAGCCAGGATGTTCCTGAAGGAATGCAAGGTCTAACTGGGAGAGGAAGACACGAACCCTCAGTTAACTCCCCACGTGGTCACAGTGGTGCGTCCTCAGGGAGCCACTCAGCAAGGTGGCTGGGCTGCTAAGGAAGCACCTCCTCCTTTGCAGAGGGGAAGTTTCTCCTGAGACTCACGAATGGGAAAGTTTGGGCAGATATAAAAGAAATATGCAGAGGTTCCTCAGAAGGAAGTTCGCAACACTTCATTATTTCTTGGCCAGGAGATGGCCACAGCAAAAACTTAGACTGAAGCAGAGCAAAAAGATTCTCAGGTTGGGAGTCAAATAAACCTGGGTTCTACTCCAGGTGCCACTGTGATCTTGGGTGACAATTTCTCAGCTTCCTTGACAGGTGGGCCAGGAGGGATAAAGGCAGTGTGTGACACATTACCTCACATGTGTGCCAGTGAACTAAACAAGTGAGAGCTGTTTCTGACAGTGTGGACACTGTCCTGTCATTCTGCATGAGCTGTGGAAGGGCAGTGGCCCATGGACAAAATTGCCCCAGCAGGGCAGGTCTGATTTCCCTGTGTTTTCTCCTCTAGCCACCTGTGGCCTTCGCCAGTACCAGCAGCCACAGTTCCGCATTAAAGGTGGACTCTACTCAGACATCGCCTCGCATCCCTGGCAGGCTGCCATCTTCATTGGGAACAAGAGGTTGCAGGAAGACAGGTTTCTGTGTGGGGGAGTGCTCATCAGTTCCTGCTGGGTCCTGTCAGCTGCCCACTGCTTCCTGGAAAGGTAGGGGCCAGGAAAGGCCGGCAGGGCTCTCTACTCTCTAAGGCCTTTCGGCCAGGCACACGGGAGTACATTTCATAGCCAAAATAGCATTCTAAAGCTGTTTCTCCGTTAGGTATTCCCCTCACCTCCTTAAGGTGGTCCTGGGCAGGACATACCGGGAGGTCCCTGGAGAAGAAGAGCAGAAATTTGAAGTAGAAAAATATATCCTCCATAAGGACTTTCATGAGGACACTTACGACAATGACATCGGTAAGACATTACTGTCCTCTGCCCAGTTCGCACTCCAGAACACACAGTGAACCCCACACATGTTCTCTCAATGACTATGTTCACCCTTGCTCCATTTCCTGAGAAGGGCTCCTCTCTGCATGCTCATCTCCATCCCTCTCCCTCCCAGCCCTGCTGCACCTGAGGTCAGACTCGCTGCACTGTGCCCAGGAGAGTGCCACAGTCCGCACAGCCTGTCTTCCTGCCGCCGACCTGCAGCTGCCCGACTGGACAGAGTGCGAGCTGTCTGGCTATGGCAAGCACGAGGCATGTAAGTGGAGGGAAGTCTCAGCATCCTGTCCATCTGCAGGGCACAGGGCATGTGGTGGTTGAGCAAATGGGGGAAAAGATGATGGTGAGTAAATATGGGTAAGGCCCCTGCCCCCCATGTGTGAGGAAAAGGCAAAAAGCTTGAATGGTGCAAGTGTTCTGAAGAGCTTAAACTCCAAGAAGGTTGTGTATAGTGGTGAAGGGTGTGGGTTTTGGATTCTGGAGCTGTGGAGGGCTGAGTTCAAATCCCTTATCTCTATCTTGCTTAGCTGTGGGCCCTTGGATGTGTTTGTTCATTAGTTTTCTGTTGATGTAACAAATACTTGGGATAAACCAGCTCTCACTGTTTTGGAGTTCTGGGTCTGTGGGCCTGTGGCAAGGTGGATCGTCATGTTGGGTGCTTGTAGCACAAGAGGCTGCTCATCTCGTGCCAGCCAGAAAATTAAGAGAATTCAGACCCCTGGTAGCACACCCTTGGCATCCCAGCACTCTGGGAGTTCAAGCCCAGTGTAGGCAACTTAGCAAGACCCTGTCTTCTCACAACAAAAAACAGATACAAAACTGGAAGTGTAACTTGTGCAAAGGGCCAGGGGTCAAGCCCCAGTACCACAAGGTGTGTGCGTGCCTCTGTGTGTGTATGTGTGCACGTGCATGTGGAGGGGGCCCAGGACCCCCATATTCTCTCAAGGGCACCCCCAGTGACCACCAGGCTGCACCTCCTCAAGGCTCTATCACCTCTCAGAAGCACCTCAGGCTGGGAGCCAAGCCTTCCACACTGAGTATTGGGGACCCTCAAGACCTAAACCATAGTACTAGAGCAGTGTTCTTGTTTTTGTTGGATGCAGGGTCTTGCTAACTTGCCCAGGCTGGCCTTGATCTGATGATCCTCCCATCTTAGCGAGTACCTAGGATTACAGGCACACACCACCACACCCAACTTGGCCATGAATTTTGTATTTTAAACTGCCCCAAGCCTGCTTCCACACTGCCAAGGTGGACACAGTTTGAACTTCTTGACTAGATGATAGGATCACATGAGATAACATTCTATTAAACTGGTGATCCTGCTACCCAAGAAACAGTAGGCATGTCTGGCTGCAACCTCTGTGGCTGAAGGCTGACACTGGCATTCAGTGAGTGCAGCCCAAGAGGCTGCTAAACAAGGTACGCAGGAGTCCTCTGCCAGGACAGTGTCAGCTGCACTGCCATCACAGAACCCACCGAACCCAGTAGAATCACTGTTTTTGTAGTCAAAACAATAAAATACTGGCAGTGTCCCAGGCTAACTCAACACATGCAAATGGTTGATAAACATTAGCTGTTATTGGAATTTTTGGTTTTCCCTTTCCAAAATGTTCCAAGTAACTTTCTGTACAACTGTGAGACATTTCCCTCTCTTTCAGCCTCTCCTTTCTATTCTGAGCAACTGAAGGAGGCTCATGTCAGACTGTACCCGTCCAGCCACTGCACATCACAACACCTGTTTAATAAAACTGTTACACACAACATGCTGTGTGCTGGAGACACTCGGAGTGGAGGGAACCAAGCAAACCTACACGATGCTTGCCAGGTAAGTGTGAGCATCCTTCCATGCTCTGTGCCTTCTTGGGATAAAACATTCCTCAGCCAATGGGCTCTTAACCAAGGAAAGGACTCAGGGCCCAAGTAGAATGATTTCATCTTGTTGAGGCCCTGGAAATTCCAGATGAGGGCATCAGAGAGTAAAGCAATTGGAGAAAGATCAAAGTTGCCCAAATTTAAGAAATATAAACTGCAGGAGGCCAGGGATTTAGCTCAGTGGTTTCGCCGCCTGCTGTGCAAGCACAAGGACCCGAGTTCAATCCCCAGTACCAAAAAAAAAAAGTAAACTGCAGGAAATTTCCCCAGTGTCTGCACAGGAAACTCCACCTGGCACAGGATTTCCTGTGAGCCAGGCAATTGAAGTGATAGGTGAAGCAACATACCTTAAAAATAACTTCTGCAGCTTCTAGAGAACTGGAGTTTGCTCCATGGTAGGACCAAGAGAAAAGCAACTTGCTGGGAAGCAGGATGTAGATTCTTCTGAGAAATGAGTTTTAAAAACTCATATTCAGCCCTTATACCCCAGGAAGAAAACTATCCAGGTTCTCTGTACTGGGATCCTTATCAGAGTTTGCACTTGTATTTCAGAATTAACAAGATAGGCACAGGGTCTGATGCACCTGCTGGCACTAAGGCCTGAGCATGGCTGAGGCACTCCTACTGCTCACACTTGAGTGCCTGAGGCATGTCAGGCCCTCCTTTAGGGCTGCGGCAGTGAGGTACAGAGAGTTTCCTGCCTAAGACGCTTTGTGGGCTTTGCTGGTGTAAGGTAGTATCAGCGATTTCCCCTTGGTTCCTTAACAGTACTCGGTCTCTCTGTGTACGGTTTCTTCAGAAACCTCAACTGTACCACCTAGTCACAGTCAAAACGAAGTTGTACACAAAGTGAAACCTCAAACTGTCTGCATGCTTAAAAGTTAAAAACAAAACCAAAAACATCATTTTGATTTAATATGACAAAAACAGCTAATAGTTACCAAGAGTTTTCCTGTCGTTCATTGTTCTCAGCACTTTTCATTCATCCTCCCAAATCCAGGAGGATTTCCTACCTCAGGAAGTAGACAGTATTATCTGTGTTTCCAGTTAGGAAACTGGAGCTCAGCTGGTGTCTTAGTTACTTTTTCCCATTGCTGAGACAAAATACCCAACACCGAAAGTTAAAGAAGGAAAGGTTTATTTGGCTTATAGTTTGTAGAGGTTTCAGTCCCGCCAGCTGGCTGGCTCCAAGGCAGGGTGGCGTGGTAGAGAGGCATCATAGAGGAGAAACAGTTCATGGCAGGCAGAAGACAGCAAGCGACAAGGTACAAGAGACCAGAAATCCTCTTTCTGTCCTTTATATCTTAGGCTATCCACCCTTAGGGCAGGTAGCGCTCACACCCAGGGTGGGGCACCCTTAATCCTACCCAGGACTGTGCCAAACCAATTAGTGGACTAATTTAGTAATTGCACACCCTTGATCCCAGCCTCATACACTCTAGATCCAGCCAGTTCTGAAAAGCCCTATGAGTGCATGAGGCTTTTTGGAGGAAATCTAGACACAAGCCATAACAGTTGGCAAGTGGTAAAGTCAATTATCCTATCAGTGCTGAGGCTGGAACCTAGGGTATTGTACATACTAGTACATGCTAGACAAGTGCTCTACCACTGAGCTACCCAGCCCTGAGCCATTGTCTCAATTAGACACTACCAGATCCTTTAGAGCAGTGGTGGTGAACCTATGGCATGCATGTTATTGTGTTTTCCTTTTAAAACAAAAGATGTTAATGTATGAGTTGTTTTTTCTAAAAACCTCAGGATTCAGGTTTAATTGCAATGTTGGCACTTTGTGATAAATAGGTGTGATAATAGGTTTTGGGTTGCAATTTGGCACTTGGTCTCTAAAAGCCACCATCATGGCTCTAGGGATTAGGATAGCAGGGATAGGGCAAGGGATTTAGCTCAGTGGTTCTGCCGCTTGCCTCTCTGCCTCGCAAGCAAGCGCAAGGTCCTGAGTTTGATCCCCAGTACCAAAAAAAAAAAAAAAAAAAGATAGCAGGGATAAAATCTTCCCTCTCTTAACTATGTATTTTGAAGAATACAACCTTAACACTGCAAACAGTAACACTAATGTTCTCTTATTGTGCTGTTTTCAGGCAGTTAACCTGTTGTGTCTTTGCAGGGTGACTCAGGAGGGCCCTTGGTATGCATGAAGGATAAGCGCATGACTCTGGTTGGCATCATCAGCTGGGGCATCGGCTGTGGGCAGAAGGATGTTCCGGGTGTATATACCAAGGTCACTAACTACCTCACGTGGATTCAAGACAATATGCAGCCATGACCAAGAACACCCCATTCCTGAACTCCAAGGAGATCCTGCCTTCCTCCTCTTTAAGAAGACGCTGCAAACACAATGTGCTTCTTTATGCCAGTTTCTCAACAACCCACCACCCCATGCAGCGGGGAGAATCAATAGGCAAGAACAAAGTATATCTTTTCTTTGGAAGGTTTTAGGGGTTGAGGTCTGCCTTGAGAATGTATTGTGTCAGGTGAGAAAACAGGTAAATAAATGCCAATCTTTGCCAGGTTCTGCAGGCAGAGCTCGGGAGCTGAGACCTCAGAGGAATGCAGATCTCAACAGTAAGAAATAAGCAGACCCTTCAGGACAGGAAGATTGACTTAGAACTAGAATGTGTATTTATGGTTACAGGAGAGCCTGTAACAGGTACAGGAGGCCTTCAAACAAAATTGGCTGGCTGGCCAGATCATGTTCCCCAAACCACCTTGGAATCAAGTATTTTCCTTCCCCTTTCCACTCCACAGCTCTAGAGAGGTATTCCTTATATGTACATTAGAAATCTTTTTTCTTTATAGAATTTATAAAATGGGAGAATTATATCATTTTAATAATTAATGAGCTAGGCTTTAGCATATTTATATTGATCCATTTTAGATTTTACTTTCTGTTGCCACGACTTTGTATTATACTGTACTTAAATAATAAATTCAGATATATTTTTCACATTGTTCTCAAATCAGAGTGGAATAGTTTTGTTACACAGTACCCATAACTGACTTTCTCTTGGTATTTACATTCACATTTTCACATTTGAAATATCTCCTTTCAACATGTGTGAAATACCTGCTGCCTACAAAGAAATATGCCAGGTTGTCTGGACAGTCAGAGCTGGGGAGAAAGGAAAGCTTGGTGTGACAAGAGCACAGGGCATTGGCAAGAAAAGCAAGATGGGATGGATGTGGCCACAATGTGGCAGACACTGACTGGAATTCACTTGGAGTATAACAAGGGAGTCTTAAGGAAAACAGACTTACGGAGGGTGGTCATAACTGGTCAAGATGCAGATGGCAAGTGCAGGAAAGGCAATCCCAGCACAGAGTTCACTGATGGACATGCAGAGCACTGGAGGCCAGAGATGGGGAGGACTAGGGAGGAGTGAGCAGCAGCTTGTAGTGAACTTCACAGAGGACTGTGGCTTGGAATTCAGATTATGGGGCCTCTGAATGCCCAACCCAGTTTGGACCTAACTCTGCAGCCGCAGGGAATGGACGAGGGTCGAGCTGAGCTGCCTCTAGGAGATCGGCCCCACAGTGACAGGTGAGCAGGCAGGTCTGAGGCCCTCTGGCCAGTAACCACAGCATAAAGTAAAAGCCTGCCTCACCATGGCCTTGCTAACACAGCAACCTCTCAATTCCTTGTTCAGACTAGAAGCTGTTATCTGGCCTTTTCCCCCATTCTTCTTTGCTTTTCTGCTCATTAGAAAAATAAACTCCCAGACCAGTCCACATATGTTTGTTACTTATGCACTGCTGCCTTGCTGCCTCCTGCTTCTTATACTTTCTTCCCACCCATGAGAAGCTACCCATGTCTCTCACAGCTATTGTCTGCATTTCTATCAGTGAAATGCTGGTTCTAAAAATAGATCTGATGATGCAGTGCTTGCCACTGGGCATGTGGTGAGGTGTTTTTTTTGGTACTGGGGATAGAATTCGGGTCTTTGTGCTTGCGAGACAGGTGGCGGAACCACTGAGCTAAATCCCTGGCCCCCAAGTGCTGAGTTTTAAAGAGAAGAAGAAAGTGCTTTATCTTGTGAGAAGCTGTCAGCTGTCAGAACTGTCCCGCTAGAGGTTCTTGGAAGAGAAGTACTTAAACTCACAAAAGAAATTCTCTAATCCCCAGAAGCTTGATGGGGGCTGGGGCTAGGGGCGAAAGGCAGAGGCGTCCCTGAAATGCTTAAGTCCTTAGGCCCCTTAAATCAGTGCAGGTCCCAGACTAGCACCATACAGTTCCCGATTTCACACTACTTGCCTACAAGTTCTAAGATTTTATTTTAGATAGGTGTTCATCTCAGCTGTTTCCAAAAAAAACACTGCAGGAGGACAGCAGTGACCAAGAATCACTGACTTTTCATCTCAGGCCCAACGCAGCGCCCACCCCCACCCCACCCCCATGACAACTTTTCTTTAGACAGTGGCTTATGAAATGAATCAGAGTGGTAAGGCCTCCTGGGGAGGAAATTCAAAGTCAAAAGGCCCTAGCATTCCTCTGAGTAGAACCCTGGAAACTGCAGAGCAGATGAAGCCAACTGCTCACAAGAGGCCACCAACTGACTTACAGGCAGAGTCTCAGCCCAGAAGACAGTCATTTCAATTATAAATATATCAAAGAGCAACACACTACCCAGTGTAGGCCAGAACATTCAGACAAAACGTTTGGAACTTGCCAGGGGAGGGGAATGGATGTAAGAGGAAATTAAATGTTATTTCCTCATCATCCCTGGTTGATTAATAAAACAAATGGATGCCAACTGACCCGAGAACAAGAAAGAAAGATTCCCCGGTCATTGTACAATTGGTTTTAAGGGTAAAGACATAGCAGGACACAAACCGATAAAACTTCTACAGCTCCACTCACACCTCTTTCTCAAAACATGTCATAAACTTTTGGATCCACATTTAACTTCAAGAGCCAAAGACCTACCTAATCCCCAGTATTTAGGATCTTGGAGGAAGTGTGGATTTCAAATGAAACAGGCTTTTAAAAATTCTAACAATTACAAACATTAGTATGGATGGCAACAAGTCACCATCTACTGGCAACAGAGGAAAACACAAGCATGCAAGAAAATTTCCTGTCCCAACACAATTCCACCAAAACATCAGACCAAGAGCAGGTACAGAAGTCAGCCCGAATCATTGGGGGAGAGTCCCAAGATCCTCAGTGGATGCCTGAAACCACAGCTAGTGACCAACTCCATGCACATTGTTTCTTTCCTGTATAATTTATAAATTAGGCTCATTAAGAGAGTAATAATAACTAACAATAAGATAGAACAATTATAATAGTGTACTGTTTACACAGGGGAAACAATTGAAGCAATAGGCACAAAGACTTTTAAATTGCACAGAAAATAATAGCAAGAATCAACAAATGGGACATCAAATTCGTTTCTGCATAGCAAGGGAATCAAAAGAGTGAAACACAGCCTCTGAATGGGAGAAAATCCTTCCCAGCTACTCCTCCAACAGAGGATTAATATGTAGAATATACAGTATTAAAAAACAACATCAAAAAATAAAATGACTCAATCAATAAATTGGCAAAATAATTGAACAGACACTTCTTAAAAGTACAAATGGTCAATAAGTATATTTTTAAAATGTTCAACATCTTTAGTCATTAGGGAAATGCAAATCAAAACTAAATTGAGAGTCCATCTCACTCCAGTCAAAATAACTGCCATCAAGAATGCAAAAAACGCCAGGGATTTAGCTCAGCGGCACTGAACCTGCCTTACAAGCATAAGGTCTGGAGTTCGATCCCCAGTACCAAAAAAACAAAACAAAACAACAACAACAACAAACAGTAAATGCTGGCGAGGATGCAGGGAAAAGGAACTCTTCTATACTGCTGGTGGGAATGTAGATTAGTACATCCACCATGGAAACAAGATGAAAGTTCCTCAAAAAGCGAGAACTATCATTTGGTTAGCTATACCATTCCTTGGTATATGCCTGAGAGAATTAAAGTTAGTGTACCACAGGGATACCTGCATACTGCACTGAAGCACAATACACAACAGCCAAGCCCTGGAACCAGCCTAGGTGCCCATCAATAGATGGATAAAGAAAATGTAGTGTACATCCACAATGAAATACTATTCAGTATAAAATAGGTTGAAATTTTGTCATTTGCAGAAATATGGATGAATCTGGAGATCATCATGTTGAGCAAATAAGCCTAACTCACAAATATCATGTTCTCCCTAATAAATAGAATCTAAAAAAGATGACAAGGTAGGTATACTAGATAAGAGGTAGGTATTACTAGATAAGGGGGAGGAAGACAAGGGCCAGTAATAGGGGGCATGAATATGATCAACACACAATATACACTTAGAAGTCCCACTCCAACAAGGGTAATGAGATCATTAATACGTTCATGTTCAAATCTGCCGTAAGGAAATCCCGTAATCTGTATAACCAAAGTGCACCAATAAAAGTGTGGCCAAAACACATTACGTACTTTTATATAAAAGTTATGTGAATGTGGTCTCTCCCCCTCTCACATCCCCACCTGGAGTAAATGGCTGGGTGCCACTTGTTTTAGGGGTTCCCTTGCCAAAGTCCCTGTACAGGCTTAAGCCTTGCTGGTGCAACATGCTGCTAGCAGATGCCACACTTCCCATCCACAAAGTTGATGTTCATCTTAACTAGGTGATTTTAACACACCATGGCTGTAACTGTTGCAGCTTGAGGTACAAGAGCAAAACTAGTACAACTATAATCCCAGCATTTGGGAGGCGAGGCGGGAGGATTGCCACAAGTTTGAGGCCAGCCTGGGCTACACAGTGAGTTCAAGGCCAGCCTGAACTGTATAGCAAGATCTTGTCTCCAAAAAATAATAAAAAAAAATTCAGAGAAGTTCCACTTTTACAGTAGATATTAGCAACCTCAGGTTACAATTTTTTTCTACATTAAGTAGAAAACTCAGTTTTCCTTAAAAGTCTTCTATTTGGTATATCCAAATGGCCAGCATCACTATTCTTGTGGTTTGAGCCACTATTAAGCAAAAGAAGGGTTACCTGAATACATACACCATGAGAGTGTAACCCCTAAGTGATCACGAGGCAGGCAGTTTACAGTACAGTTACACTGGACAAGGCGATGATTCACATCCAGGGAAGGGATGGTACAGGACAAAGTGGGGTGAGACTGGGTAGGACACAGCAGGGCAGTGAGAGGGTTCATCAAGCTACTCAGATTGGTGCACAATTTAAAAACATGGATGCTTATTTTTGGAATTCTCCATTTAATATTTCAGACCTTGCGCAACTGAAAAGCAAAATAGGTAAGAGGGGGATGGGCTACTGTACTACAGAATGGCTAAACGAAAGAGAAGCTGAGTATTAATAAACACTAAGTACTTGGGGTTAGTAAAAAGTGGCCAGAAAAAAATCGGTACAGATGCAGAAGACCAGTGTGTACATTACAGACTCCCAACCCTTATCTTCCAGGAAACCTCTACCACAGTAAAGACACCTGTCTAATGCCCCGCAGCCCTGCTTTGTGCCTAAATTAGTCAACTTGAGGAGCATGTTAGAAGAGAGAAAGCACCAGAATAAACACTGGCAACTCCAATGATCTTGTCTTTTCTGCCCTAGAGAATAATAATTTGGTTGATCTCAACCTTAGTTGCCACAACCTTAAAAATGACAACACCAATATCACCTATTTTTCAGAGCTGGCTAGAGTATCAAATTATGTGTGGACTTGAGTCTTCTGAATAAATTCCTTGCTGACTCTACTGAGGAAGGCATGGCGTAGAATCATTGTGCTAGTAACAAAACACATAGGCTACAGAACACTGGAAAAACTCAACTTTATTACTTTCAAGCTACTCTAGTACATGTTAAGCACACACGGAACTGAATAGCTGTGAGATGCCTTGCATGACTCATGCCGACCGAAGCACTGGAGGGTGGCAGGTGTGACACTTGTCGGCCACATCCATGTGTAGCACTTCACACATGCTTTGCCTACACTTTACTTTCTCTTAGTATACCCTATAAAACAGGATGAGTTGCCCTAGAGGAAATAAAACAGCTGTACTTATAAACCTGAAAGTATTCAGGAACCAAGATTAGCTGTATCCCGTGACCTAAGAAACCTTATAAAGTCCTTCAGATCCCACAGGAGAAGTGCTTTCTGGAGTCCCCAGGTAGAGACACTTCCCCACCAAGGAGGTCTATGTGTGCTATGGTAATCCAGGGAAAATTCTGGAGTGATGGAGTACGAGACACATCTGGCTGTACACAGCACAATTTATCCCAGAGGAAAACCACAAAGCAATATCACTCTGCAGCTTAAATAATTCCTGGAAGCAGCAGCAAGATAAAACTGGTCAAAACAAACAAACAAACAAAACAACTCAAGTATTTGAAAATGGGACTTCAGAGACCTACATTTTGGAGAACACAGGTCTTCCTTTTTCTCCATGCACAATATAGAGCACAGTATCATTCCCTAAGCTACAACTCAAAAATAATAAAACCCCCAAACCTGCCTTCTATCTAGATACTAAAGTGGGTAATTAATATATGGGAGCAGAATAAAAATTAGCCATTCGGAAAGCCTTAAGTAGTTCTCAAGTTGCCATGTTCTTACATTGATTTGGTGACACACCATCAACATGGCCTGTCTTCTTACAGCATTAATTTTATTCAAAGATTTAAGGAAATTGTCTTAAAAGTGGACTGTAGACAGTTACTATTAATAGATATAGAGGAGAGTACCAAACACAAGACAGAGGAAATAACTTTACCATGCAGCTTTAGTGATCTATCACACCCTTACTAGTGAGTAGTCTTTTTATTCAGGGCTACTGATGGAGAAGCTTCAGGAAGGAAGGCTGAGGACCCATTAGCAGCCCAGCAGGGGTACCTGTGAACAGGGGTCACTGGGCTACAGCTGTGCACCCCCTTCCCGGGGAATGAGCTGCCATCTCCATTCCAGTGCTATGACTCATAAAATCTGGCTGCACTGAAACTCTTCTACTGTTTAGGAAGTTCTGAAGAAGGATCAAGTAACCAGAAAAGGCTGGTGCATTCTGTAGAGTGATGTGAGTAAAACTTTTTTGGCAAAAAAGTAGATCATCTTCTCACAGAAGATGACAGACCAAGTATTAAAGGCAAGCAACAGTTAGAACCTGAAAGCCAGTCCAATATCATCATAGTCTTCAAGGGAAAATGATTCTACTGGGGTTTCCATGTCAAGAGTGGACTTGGATTTAAGAAGGCTCCAATTCATTTCTAGAAGTACAAAGGATTTTTATATTAGAGCAGAGGGATCAGAAAGAAACCAACTCAACTCTACTCTTCCCAAACCTCCTTACATAGTTGATCACTTTTCTTTGCCCATCTTCCTCACAACTCTTCTTTAATATGATTTCCCCTTTCTTCTTCTTCATAGGACACACACACACACACACACACACACACACACACACACACACACAAAGCGCCAAAGCCTGCTAAGCAAGCACTTTACCACAGAGCACAACCTCAGCCTCACAGATCCATCTTAGCTGGGATTTCGTCAACATTCATTTTCCACCTAATCTCTTCCTTTCCTTTCCTTCTTATTTATCTTTCTACCTTAAAAAAATCAATAAAGTAATCTTTCACTGACTTTAGATAATTAAAGCCAAGGAAGCAACAAATGCTGATCTTTTTCTACAATAACCACATTAAGAGTAGTTAACTATGAGGTCAGTATCACCATCTTTCATCACACACCTCCTTGAGAATTGAGCTGGTGCTGATGTTTTGGTTCTGTCCCAATCTCCCTGGCAACCTTTTCTCTCTTGATTAGTTCCATGGCACTCAAGGCTAAGGACAAAAGGGAGCTGGTGAGCCCTGGGGGAGACTGACCTAAGAGACAGGCTGATATTTTTTACTTTTAGACAAGTAAGAAACGAAAAAGTGTTCATGATTTTTCCTTCTACAAAACTCCCTTCAGGTTCGAACTTGGAATTTCCCAGCTTTGGTCATGTATTTTATGCCCTTAAAGGGTTTGTATTTTTCTCCATACATATCCAGACGATTCACTTTGAGTCCTGGAAAGGAGAGAGGAAGGAAAAATAAAACATGGGCTTTATTCAAAGTAAGTATGCAGCACTACCACTCACGTTCATGTCAATTCAGAGTTCAGCACACATAAATTTTTATTAACAATGAACTACTTCTGTGAAACTGGCAGATTCTTCACTCTGAGTACATAT
Organism: Heterocephalus glaber; assembly: GCF_000247695.1. Next base: position 1,070,915 of record NW_004624780.1, read on the forward strand.
ACTGACAATAAAAAGCTGCTTCACAAAAACCTACCCTAGGAGAAGACCTCTTCCTAAAGTGGAAAGGGCAGAAAATTATATGCAGACTGAAATGACAGGAAGGAAAAAGTAGGACCACTGTCTGTTCTTCTCACATTACTGGATAGTAAATAAATTAATGATAACAAAATTAATGAATTAACAATAAGATAAATTATACCAAAATAAAGAGAAACGATGAACTGATCAATGAATGCTAAATATTTTCACTGTAATGAGCAAAAAATTGATACTGTATAGTTTTACAATTTATTAAATGCTTTAAGATAAAAAAGAACTTATAACTTAACTGAATTCTAATCACTTAAATTAGACAAAGTCTTTTAGTAAAAAAAAAAATGGGAACATCATAAAAACTTAAAGTAATTTCCTTTCTATCTCATGGGGTTGTTCTAATGCTTAAATATTCAAACACATGAAAAGAGCTTAAAAGAGTGCCTGGGGTCAATCCCTGGTACCAAACAAACAAAAAAGAGTGCCTGGGACATAATAAATGCCCAGTAAATGGCAAGTTATTGTTATATCAGGCTAAGGCTGGACAGGCCCAGTGGTTCCACAGTGATACTAAATGCAAACACAAAAACCTTCTGTAATTGGGAAAAGGAATGAAAATGATTCTTTTCTATTACTAGCTAAGGACACAGAAGCATTCATATATTGAAAACTTTGGGAACCCCAAATCAGCAACTGTAAGATGACTGAACAACAGCCCATGAAATGCTGTGGCCCACCAATATTGCTTCCTTCTTGCCTGTGTCTCAGACACTTGGGTCAACTTCTGAGTAAACACCCTAAACCTCCCCCAGAAATATGGTAGAAAAGATTTTCCTTATACACATAAGTAGGGAGCCACGGAAGGCTTCCTGATGCCCATGCCTTACCAGAGAAAGCCACTTCCACTCCCTGCAGAGCCACCTGAGCCGTGGGTCACTTACCAGAAATGGCCAGCTGCTGGATCTTAAACTGCAGGTTAATTGTGGGGTTTTCATCTGGTTTGGAAGCTCCAGCCTGCAGACTCATAGTCCCTTTCAAACTTGGAAGCTTTTGAGGATTAATTTTTCCTACATCCCAAGACAGCATCTTCAAAGAAAATTTTAAAAAGAAGTGGTCTTTACAATAAAATAATGAAGTACAATGGAACCCTTCATTGGAGGTGGCTGAGCTCTAACCATAGGGCTTTTGTTCATAGAATCATAAGCTGCCTCTGGGGTGTTTTTCAATAGAGAGTCCTATTTATCACCATAGTTACTATATCTCAAAGAAGAAAACATTATCTCTGATTAATCTTGCCTTCTAACAAGGTCTGAAGTCTGCGTGGGAGTACCTGCAGAGCTCCTTGTGCAATTCAAAATGCGCAATTCTCTTACCTTTGTCACTGGGTCAAATGTGTGTGTCCCCTGGGATGGAGTGAGGCTCATATTCAGGACCCCTCTGGGCATCTGGCTGAGGATGATCACTCCCTCTATGGTCTTCCCCATCGTCTGCTTGGGTCCCACTGTTATTTCAAAGCGTCCAAGTGAACTACTGTCCCGGAAACTGATATTATGTTTCACATACACTGGAATTGCAACCAGACTGGAAAGGAGAGACAAAGGGTCCATTTCATTAATGTACTGGAAAAATGCCATTATTTCCTCCTTTTACGTTATGTGTTTTTTTTTTTTTCAGCTTTTTTCCCCCTCACCTATGTCCTTATTTCTTACTTTAAAAATACAGAAAAAAAAATAGCAATCATCATTCTTTTGAAAAACTAAGATGCTGTCTAGTTAATAAACTTAGTCTTCTGATGACTGAAAAATATAAACAAAAGAGCATACCAACACTACTATGAGAAAGGAATAATAAGCAAAAAGTGGAGTCACTATGTTTCTATGCTTTAATTTGTGACATATGACCAATCTTTATTTGTACTGGGAAGAGTAACACTCATACCTCAGAACTTTTCATAATTTCTTGAGGGTGCTTTTATTTGACTTCATGTGAACCTCAAAAAATCCTAAGAGGTAGACTGTCATGATTTGAAAGGACAGGGAATAGAGAAGTGACAGAATAACCCTAAAGTAATAATAGTTCCTAATATTTACTGAGTACATCCGGTGTACCCGTCACTATGCTAAATGCCTTTAGCCTGTAATACTTATCTTATGTAACCTTCCTAGTAAGTACGAAGCACGTAATGACTGAAGTCTTTATACTTAACTGAGATTCTGTACCCTGCCTAAGGCCATATACCGTAAGTACTGTCCTCAAGGTGGAGTTTAAATCCTGACAAGTCTGATTCCAGGGCCTTTGACCTCAAGCACCCAATATTTCCCTAAATGACTGATTCTAAATCACACAGGAAGGTACTGTCAGCTCTGAGGTCTCTAGATCTCAGTGCACACCTTCAGCACAATACTGCTTCTTAAACCCTTTCCACTCCAAACTGAAGAGAATATTTGGGGCCAAAAAGCACTGCATTGTTTACTGTTTCACAGCATGATTTAGTGCATTTTGGGGGCCAGAGGATTGAATATAGGTGTGTTCAGTTTCTAATGTGAGAGAAGAAAATGTTCTTGTTTGGACACAAAACAACAAAGTTAACTGCAGCAAACAATGAGCCCTTTGTGTTAAGCACTACTTATCCTCTCATGCCTAATCCTCATAAAAAGGTATTTTTATTATTTTCAGACAAAATACAAGAGCAGGGAAGCAACTCACCCGAGACAACACGGTTAATAACTACCAGGGCTGGAACTGGAACCCAGGTAACCCTAGAGCCCAACTTTTAATCACTACTGACACAGATTCTATCTGAGTACGAGAGCTGCTTACTTCTGGGCACTGACATGGTAGGAAAGAAGGCGAAAGTTCCCGTCAGGAGGGATGAAGGAGAGGATCCGCTCAGACTCCCAGCGCTTGAAACGAACGCAAGGATGGAAGCTGACATCGTCCAGCAGCCTAGGGTTCTGCATTGACCAGGCAGGAAAGCAAGAAGCTGGATCAAACACTATGCTTCTTTTGGAAAAGTAATTTAGATGCTGTTTTTACTAAAACACATGCATGCACACATAGAAATTCAGTAGTTACAAAAAATTCAAACCTGATACAAGCTTGGAGGCGTCCCTAATTATTTCTTCTTATTCTATTCATTCTTACCACTCATCTTTCCAGAAACGTTTAATTTCCCATCTCAAGAACTCAAGTTCTGTCCAGAACTTACCATGAAGGAAAGCGTGAGGTCTGGCATCCCGGTCAGCTTGACACAGGCATCAATCACACCCTGGATTTCAGCAGTGATTGTGGAGCCTGAGGCAGGAAGAAGACAAAGAGATCATTGACCACTCCTGTGATCTGATCTTCCCAAGTAGCTTCCTCCCTTCCTCCTCATTCTTTTCCTTCCGTTTCCTTCCCTGCATCCTTTTCTCCTTTCCTTCTGTTTCACCTTCCAATTCACTTATCCAATACATTTGTGTGTCCTTCCAAAGCTTTACCAACTGCATATCAAGTGTGAGATGCTATGATGGAGTAATGGGTGTGGAGATGAATGAGAGCAGTTTTCAATCTACTAACAGAATCACACAGAGCATCGTTATCTTTTTTTTTTTTGTATTAAATTCTTTTATTGGTACATTGTAGGTATACAACACAATGACATTTCTCATTGGGAATTGTACCTTTACATAATGCAACTTGGTTCTTATTTTTTCTCCATTCCTAGCCCTCCCTTCACGCCCTCCACCCTTCCCTATTTACAAAGACTTTATTTCCATTTTTTCCATTTCTCAGCATTTTTCCTTTCCCTTCTTTCCTTTCCCCTACCCCTCCCACTACCCCTACCCCTTTGGACCTTTTCTTTCTATTTTACATTATCGATTATTCATTCTAATCATTGGTACATTTTAGGTATACAATATAATGACATTCATCATTGGAAATTTGCACCTTTACATAGTCTCTCTTGGTTCTTATTTTTCACCCTTGCCCAGCCCTCCCTTCAACCCCTCCAGTCCTCCCTATTTACAAAGATTTTGTTCCTATTTTTCCATTTTCTCATATTAATCCCATTCCCTTCTATCCTTTCCCCTAGCCCTCCCACTTCCTTCCCCTTTGCCCCTTTTCTTCCTATTTCACATTACCTATTATACATTTAGTCCTTATTTACACTTTCAGTTTCTCACACCAGAGAAACTATTCAGCATTTACACGTCTGTCCTATTTATTTCACTTAAGAGTATCGCCTCAATGTGCATCCACTTAGCTATGTCTCTAATTTCTCATTTTTTATGGCTGAGTAGTACTCCATTTTATAAAAAAACCACATTTTCTTTATCCAGTCTCCAGTTGATGGGCATTTGGGCTGTTTCCAAGTTTTAGCTATTACAAACTGGAGCATCATTATCTTAACCAATGGTCCAGAGAATCCCTTATCAGCCAATGCTTCCCTAAAGTCACAATGGCTCTGCTCCAAGTCTGTCCTGCAGCCCCTCACTGCACCACTTGGCACTGCTGACCACTCATCCTTTCCAAAATCTCTCTAACCCATTTTCCCAAGTCCCTTCCCTTGATGTCTTTTCCAGGTTTCTTTCCACAACCCTTAATGTGAGTGCTTTTCTAGCATTTTGGACAACTTTTCTTTGGCATTCTCCTTAGGCTGCTGTACCTACTTCCCACAGCTTCCATTTTTATTTATAGCCAGCGATTTCCCATTCCACTTTCAAGTTCAACCTTGCCCCTGAAAAACAGAAATCCTACTGGGGTGCTTCAAACTTCACATGCCAAAAAGCGAATTCATAATCTTACTCCTTGGACCAGCTCCTACTTTCCATATTCTTATGGTGATATCATCTAATTTGCTGCTTCAGCCAGAAGCACAGATCTATCTTTGACTACCTCTCAGTCCCCACATCCTGTCCATTACCGATTCTCTCTAGGACTTGTATCTATATGCATTCGCTCCACTTTATCCTGACTCCCATTATCAACACCTGCATTTCATTCCTGTTCCTCAGCTATAGCCTCTGAACCACCCTGCTGCCTCTGGTCTGCCACTGCCTCTGGTCTGCCACTGCCTCAGGCCACTATTTACGATGAGCCAGACTGAGTGCTGGAAATGACAAGCCTGATCAAGTCACTCTCCAGTTGAAGATGCGTGAATGCTCCCAACTACCCTTCTTAAAATACCAGGCGCCTCTGATCTGGCCATCAATTTTAAAAACTTTTCCACTGTTGTAAAATAGTAAACTATAAACATCTTACAGTTCAGTGAGGTTTTTAAACATGTACACATCTATGTAAACACCACTTACATCAAGATATGAAAGCATTTCTTTACCCTAGTATGTTCCCTAATGTCCATCCCTGGTAATGGCATCCCCAAAACCCTATCCTCAAGTACCTTAAATTGTGCCTATTTTCAAACTTCAGATAAAAGTAATCACACTGTGTACAATTTTATGCATCTGATTTTTCTGCTCAATATTCATTGAAATTCATTTATGTTGTGCAGTGTATCCATAGTTCATTATTTTTCACTACTGCATAGTGTTTCATTGTCTGAGCATATCAAAATTTACTTATCTTTTCTATATTGTTGGTGGATATCTGCTTATCTCCCATTGAACTAATATGAAAAGCTGCATTACTGCCTTAACTGTAAGATTTCATCACTTACTTTTCTCTTTTTATACTTCTCAATCTAATCACACTGATCTACTATATTTCCCCTGAATATTTTGGGGACTACTGTACCCATCAGTGTGACTGTCCCAAATAAATCCAGGTCTTAAATACTTCTATTCACTCCACTGTGAAGCACACACATGATCAACTGTGTACACTTTGCTTAGGACAGAGGATACCTCCTCTATTTGCTACCTTTTACCTTCTTTTCTGCTTCCCTAGACCTTACTCAAGCTTCCTACTGTCCCTGACTGTGTCTTATTCATCACCAGTGCCCATGAGCCAGTACTGGTATACAGGGCAACAAGTTTCCAATTAATGTGTTGTGTGGGTAAGTTCACTAATGTGAATCTTCTGTGAATTTCTAAACTCTAAGACGTCTAGTCATATTTACTTAATTCCGAATAGACAGAAAAGAGGTTCCCTGAATCTTAGTAATTATAACTTTAGTTCTGTAATCAGAATTGAGAGTCAAATACTTTTAACAAGGAAATCTAATCAACAAGATATGAGTTTGTTACTTCCCTTTTCTAGTCAAGAGGATGAAAGGTATAAAAAAAGGTAAAAGTGTGAGTCAAACACTGATCTGCATCTTAATATCAGAATTCCGTTCCTCTAATGCAGCATGGCACCTGACACGGTAGGCACTAAGCTACAATGAATGATCCTGTAGTGGGTGTCAGAGACCAACAAGGGTAATGTGAAAGGGACACTGCATTTTCCTATCTCTGGAAGAAGCTTAGGAAGACCTACCTGATTTATCAATAATGGCATCAATCTCTTCAATCACATCAAAATAGGCCTCATTGTTGGTGTACTTCACGCCAGTCCGCCGCCAAGGGACCACTGACAGCTGCCCAGTTGGAAGCTGATTGCCCACATTGGTACTTCCTAAGAAAATGGGTACCATTCCTTTTAGAATGAAATTAGCACTTTAAAGCCAATTCAATTCTAATAACCAGAGAAGATTTCCCTAGAAGTTGCCATGTGCTCACCATTCCTCTGCTATCACACAGAGCAGTATTTTCCCAACTTTAATATAGGGCAACTTAGTCTATTTTAAAAACTTACTGTCACCATCTGGTCTGCCTCAAGCAGAATAAAGACTTTTAAAAGTTACCTGAGAAACAGATACCATATTTTGATTTTGAAAGTAATGTGAACTTATTGTCTCAAATATCACAATAGCTTGCAGCTTAAATAACGTATTGGCTTTCAGGAGGGTTAGTAATCTACATATTGATATAACACTTTCATGGATAAAAAATGTATTCTAGTTTGGGAGAGGTTCTTAGGCACAGTAATGGTGGGTATTAAGATGTATACATCAACAGGACCTGGCTCATACCAATACTGAAGTTTAGGGAAAGAATACAGATTATATCCTTCTGTAGGGACAGGGGTCTGTAGATGAGAAAATAAAATAGGGTCTTCTAGTTAATCCTGAATAGGAGTTTAAAACAAACTTTACTAGAAAGATTCTCCTGGGAGGCAAGTCAAAGACAGGGGTGGAAAAAGAAAAAAAAAGTCAGATAAAGAAAGGCACCAAATGGCCTTGGGACTTGCACCAAGAGATCAGAAAAAGAGCTGACAGGCAGGACACAGAGAGAAGCCAGGGGCACAAATGATAAGCCAACCCCACCTCCAACAGAATACAGGGGAGGCAAAAGGGGGGTTGACTAACTTTAAGGCCATATGTACTCACACCTATGCACTGACATACATACTTATATATGGGTGTATTCATTCTAGGGTCATTATAGAGTACAACAGATACTACTAACTCTAAGCTAATCATAATAAGGCACCCCACTGCCAGCTAGCCACCTACCCCAAAGACAAGGCCTTAAAAGGTAGGTCAAGGACAAGTAAACAAACAGATGAAAAGATGCTGCATGTAGACTACTGGAAGAAATGATGTTAGAGATGCCTGGAAGCCAATCCAGTTATGATGAATTCCGGGGGTGGGGGTCCACTCACTCCCCTATAAAAGCAGCTGGGGACAAAGGGCCCACAGGTCCTCCATCCTTCTGGAGCCCCTACCCTGATTCTATTATCAGAGTAGGTATCCATCTTCTCCTCTCTCCCCTTTCCTTTTCTTCTTTACAAATAGAGTGTCTTCCTTTTATTAAACTTTGTCCCTCTAATTTTTCACTGGGGCTGAGTTTATGATCCTGGTGGGCTGCTTGGACAGCAGAGCAGCGCTGCTTGTCTCCCAGATGCAACACTTCCCTGTCTTTAGGGTTACAGATCAACTCCTTAAACTTTTTCTCTCACAAGCATCAAAAGTATTTAATTCAAAGTTTTATACTGAAATAATAACTATAACTTAAATTCTATTTTCTCTTTCTACTGACTGGGTCTTTTTACTCTAAAGAAATACTAACCATATATTTTTTTTAGCATGTTTATAAAACACTTCAGTTATTCATAAGGAGTTTGCAGATACTTTTTTCTAGATTTAAGTGAGATACAGGCTTAAATAACGTCATAATATCCATAAAGTGACTCAGCCACAAATCTTTTAAGGCTTAAAATGAACTCAGAATATTGTAAAATACACCAAATTTGTTACTGGGACAATACAGTATTTTTTTTTAATTATCAAAACTTCTTAATATATCCTGTATCTGTAGGATACATGTTTTTCTTTACTCTCTCTTTAAAAAATTATTTGCAAAACTTTCTTGGCTGTTATAGCATGGTCACTCTATGAATTTTTGTCTTGTGTACAACATGATCTTAGTATGTCATGATGGCAGATCCTTCTAACTCCTTTGCAATTTTTTTCAAATTTTACTTTTGAAAGTTTATTTTTCCATTAGTTGACTTGTCAAATTCCATGAAACACACAAGACCCAAAATGTTAAAACCTTAACAAAATAATGATTAATTTGAGAAATTCAAAATATTTAAAATATAACTAAATAAAACACCATGAACAATGTTAAACAACAGATTATGAGCCTGTATCTGCAATGCAGTATTTAAAAATATATAAAAACTCTAACAAACTATCATAAAGATTGGAATATATCCTTAAATGAATGCTTTTATGTCAGTATGAAACAAGAAAAACATTTCAACTACCAAAAATAATGGGCAAAGGACATGAAAAAGTAATTCACAACAGAGAGAATGATCAATAAACATTTGAACAGGTTTTGATCTCTGTAGTAACAAAAACAATGTGTAGATAACAAGATCAACAAACTATCAAATTGCCAAAATTTCTAAAAGTTAGTAACAATAGGGTTGACTAAAATGGACAGAAACTGCTACTGAAAGCATAAATTGGGATTATTTTCTGGAGGGGAACCTGGCACAATGCATAACAGTCCCTAAAATGTACATATTCCCTGACTCAGTATTTCCATATCTGGTACTGAAAAGAAATCCTGCTAGATGTACACAGAGATTGAAATGCGGTGGAGTGCCCCTGCATCCCCAGTGCTCCAGAGGCTGAGGCAGGAGGGCTGAAAATTTGAACCCAACTTGGGAGACCTAGCAAGACCCTGTCTCAAAATAAACAATAAAAAGGGGTGGAGATATAGTGTGGTGGTAGTGCACTCTTGGGTTCAATCCTCAGTACCACAACATAAATAAAATAATAATAACGTTCCTAGCTGGGCACAATGTAGTGTCTATAGTTGCAGGTACTCAGGAGGCTGAAGCAGGATTGCAAATTCAAAGCTAGACTGGGTAATTCAACCAGACCTTGTCTCAAAATAAGAATGTTAATCTCTTGTTATTTAAAACAGCAAAAAAGCATCATCATAAACATGAAATGAGTAAATAACTTTGTAGTTTTTAATGTGGAAACTACAAAGGCATTGAAAGTGATACAGAATATAATATGTTCATAAAATATAAATTTAAAAATATATAACAGTTCTGTCTTAAAACATTCTATCTGTCTACCTTTTATCTATCTAGAAAAGATAAGAAATATACACAGCAGCATGTTCAGAGTATGGGGTTAACACATTCTCGCCGGCCTGACCCCAGTGGTAGACGCAGACTTCCCATCAGGCAGTGGGACAGTGTCAAGGGCCACGCCGTGGGAGTCAGCCATGTACCATCAGTATTCAGAGGTACTTGGCAATGAGACAATGAATGCAGCCCCATTGTGAATGTGTTATAAGATTTTCATGTTCTTTTGTATTTTTCTGTATAATAATCACATCTTCGGTAATCAGAAATAATTTGTTACAAGAATACTTTTTTGTGGAAAAAAAAAAGTAAAGAAGATGACTTCCCTTTTGGTTGTGCTGAAGATGGAACCCACAGCCTCACACATTCTAGCCAAGCCCTCTATCACTGAGCTGCGCCCCAGCCCATGAACACTTTATCTTGTCACTGAAAACAGGGTATGTTCTACATAAAATATACATGTAATTTATGATGAGACTCAGAGACCATAAAAAGCAAAATTAAACATGTAACTCAAGATTCCCAATCACTCAACATGATGCATACACCCGATGAAGCCAAACAGCGGAGGCAGCAGCCTTGGGTGGTCCCCCGCGCCATACCTGTTATGGTATTGACAACCGTCCGAAGGATAGTGGGAGGCTTTATCAGTTCTTTGAGGATGTTTGACTCAGTAGCCAAAGGAAATCCATTGTCAAGCATTTCTTCCAGTACCTCATACACTACAACGACATTGTCTTTGATCATTGGCTCTGAACACACTCCAAAATAATCCTGAGATGAAGACATAAAAAATATTTATTACTCAGAGCCTGTAAAAAAATAAAAGTATGTTCCTACCGAGTAAGGGTCTAGCCCTATATTTACTTGGTATTTTTGGGTCATTCCCTTAGAGCGAGGGAACAGAGCAGACAGGCTCTCCTGGGCAGCCTGGCTTATGGTACCAGTGTCATGCATCATTAGGAGATTCTTCCAGGAGCAGGAGGAAGCAATTGACCTCTTTAGTTAGTTTCTTCAACTTGATAAAATATACAGCACACAAAATTGAAGTGAAGGGAGCTTTTTTTTTTTTTGGTACCAGGGATTGAACTTGGGACCTTGCGCTTGTGAGGCAGGTGGCAGAACCACTGAGGTAAATCCCTGGCCCCTACAGCACCCAAAATTAAATCTAGATTATTTGTGTTTAGGAACAAGAATTTAAAAGAATTACACAAAATTATAATGCTAGATGTGACACAGTGCTGTTTCTTAACACTTGTGCAGTAAGAGTTGAGGGAAAATGAAATGAGGTGGGTGAGCCAGCAAGGCAGAAAACCACTCATCTTCCTTCATGCTAGGATTCTAAGAACGCTTTGTCCTTTCTCCATAGAGGCTAACCTGGCTGAGAATAATGGCGCATGCCTGGAGTCCTAGCACTTGGGAGGTTGAGACAGGAGGATCGCTTAAGCTCAGGAGTTTTGAGGCCAGCATGAGCAACAGAGATGAGCATGGGCAATCCCTGAGGATGGGCAACTCCATCTCAAATTTAAAAAAACAAAAAGGATAAACTTAAATACTGAATTATCTGGGTTTGGGAAAAGCACTGGATGCTACAATCACAAGACCTGGATTACAATCTCAATTGTCACTTACTGGATTAAGGCATGTTAATATGGGCCTTGACTTCTTTAATCCAGATGACATCATTTGGATGCCCAGGGAAGTTGTAAGGACTGAGGATGACTGATTAAACGAAGAAGTGTGTGAGTGTTCAGCATACCCTAAAACACTGTGTGAAATGGAATGGATGCTGACCTAGGAGGAAACATCTGTCATTCGTACATCCTTCTAGGAATCTCAGTTCTATGCATTATAGTGTCTCTGAGAGGGTCATGCAACCCTTCTTGAATTCATCCAATGAAGCGAAATTACCCCTCCTGAGAAAGCTCATCCTTCTCATGGAGAGCTCTGGCCATTAAGAAGTTCTTTCTTTTGCTAAACTGAAATCTGCCTCCTAGCTGCCTTCTAGAGCAATTTTACACATTAGCCCTGTCATTATCTAAAATAAACTTTCACTTTTTTTTCCTCTTCAGAGACAAACTCCCTCTGTTCACACTGTGGTATAGTTTTCAGATTATGTTATCATTTTGTAATTTCTTTGACATACAAATTGAAAAGACTCTACTAGATGTGATCTAAATTATATCAGATGTCAAATACCAGTGAAATTCTAATACCCAAATAAATCACTTAGGAGTTAGGAATATATTCCTAAAACAAAAAATGAGGATTGAGGTGGGTGTCACCATATTTTCTTCTCAAGAGTGATTTTAAAAAATAAACTAGCCAGGGATTTAGTTCAGTGGCACCATGCCTGCCTTGCAAGTGCAAGGTAATGAGTTCGATCCCTGGTACCAAAAAATAAAAATAAAATATACAAAACATTTCATTAGATTGTACAAACCAGACATAACATGACAGAGCATCTGAAAAGGAGTCTTGCAATACGACAAGATGCTATCGCAAAACTTCTTGCAATTCTTTGAGTCCTTTTCATCACATTATAGTGCTACAAAAATAATGGTGCTAGAGAGGCTGAACATTAAAAAAGGCATTTAAATCAGAATTGGGCGCTTATTTTTTAAGAACTGCTTCAAAAACGAAAAGGTCTGAAGCCCCACTCTTCCAAATTAGCAAATGCATTGTTTCCCCAAGTTCCGTTATAGTTTCAATTGGATAGAACAATTCTCCTGTCTGCCTATCCTGAAGTTATGTAACAGTGGTACCACCAGATGAAGCAGCTGTCGCATTTCACCAGTGACACTGCTGATGTGGAAATCATAAACAGTAAGTGTTAAGAGTGGTTCAAAAGCATAGGTTCTTCTATTTCTACTTCCATCACATGAGGCCTGTAACCCTTCGGTTTTTGTTTGCTTGGTTTATATAACACTAAGGATCGCCCCAGGGTCTCACTCATGCTAGGCAGCACTCTAGCACGGAGCTAAATGCCCTGCTTGAATCTGTACTGTGTAAAGGAGCTACTGCACTACATGAAAATTAGAATTGCAGAGTACTACTACTATCGAAGTATTTGTAGGAACACAGCATATAAAAGTTTAATTCTCTTGGGGAAAAAAGCAGCACTAGACATGTGACACAGAGATGACTGTAAATGAAAGGACTTCTTGAGTTGCTTTTACATTTTTATAATGTCTGCATCCTTATTTTTTTCTCCAATTCCACAATTCCCACACACGTGATTAACTCCAGACCTCACACGACACAGAAGTTAAACCAAAGGGCCCTTGCTTCTAAGTTATGCAAATAACCACAGCAGAAGTTGTGTAATTCTACTGGAGGGGATCTACTGTCAGAGGCTGGGCAGTCTAAAATCCTGTGATATGATTGGTGATCTCGTAAATAACTTACCTGCCCTCTAACCCATTCTCCCAACATCTTCAAGTACAATGAAAACTGTACCTCACAAAATATGTCATGATTCTTAGAGGTACAGAATATTTCCCAATCTTAAATTTGTAACAAAAGCACATCACTAGCACTCACATGCTATGGATAACCACCCTAAACCAAAGATGAAGTATGGGTTCATACTTGCCAGGGACAGTTAAAATAAACATTACTTGGCTTTTTATACTTTCTAAAACTATACATCTGTTACTTTTTGATGGAACTGAGAGCAACATTAAAAATGGTTAGCACAGGAGCCGGGGATTTAGCTCAGTGGTTCCACCACCTGCCTAGAAAGTGCAAGGTCCCGAGTTTGATTCCCGGTACCAAAAAAACAAACCAAAAAAATGGTTAGCATCAAGTCTAATCTGTGAGAACTAAAAATACTGTATGATTTACACAGTCAAACCAAATACGGTGGGTTTACCATGCAAAAGACTCAAAAGTATCCATTTTGTCATCTTGGATATAGTCAGTTCAATAAAGAAATAAGAGACGGAAGTGGTGGTGCGTGCCTGTAATCCTACTACTCTGGGAGGTCGAAGCAAGACAATCACAGATTCAAGCCCACAGCCTGGATGATGTAATAAAATCCTGTCTGAAAAAAAGGAAAAGGTTTGGGGCTATTGCTGGGTGCAAAGACTCCAGGTTTAAGCCCTAGTTCAAAAATAAAAAATAAATAAAAGAAAGAAAGAATTTTAGATGGGAGAGGAAGTAAGCAATATCAAAGTTTGGATTTCTTAAACACTGCCTTAACTGAGATTGAATACAATGGCAACAGGACTACACAGATACTTCAGTTTGCACACATGAACCACCCCACATTCACAAACCTGAAACGTGTCCACTACTCGGTGAAGGAACTCAATGACAAACAGAGGTGGGACCTCTGTTTGGATCACAGCCACAAAAAAGATCTTATGGCGGTAAACACTCAAGAGGTAGTGGTGAGGGGTAGGAATAACTGGAGGCACATTTTCTGCCTCAGTGGCTCTCTCCTGAGCCTCAAAAAAGTAATCACAAACAGAACGGCTGACAACACTCTTCCAGTGTTTCTCCAGGAAAATGTCTCCAGAGGAGTTGATGAGGAAGAGACTGTGGATCATGGTGGAGACTACCAGGGGAGACGAAGGCCTTTCCAGTCTGAAAGCCCTTGGATTCACCAAAGCTTCACCTCTAAAAACAAAAGAAGTTACATTCAGTTCCAACCAATTAAAACACCATCTTCATCTTATCCAGCATTCCCAGACTTTTCCATCTTTCAAGATCAGGCTCAACTCTTTCTCTACTGCATCTGAAATATCTTTCCCTCAAATTCCTAAGTGTAGTTAGCAGCCATTTCATTGTCATTCAACCATATACTTCCAGCTCTTTTTTGTTTTTTGGTGCATATGCTACATTTCCAGCACCGATTCCCAGTTATCTTTACTACTGCCTCAATTATATCCATTTAAAATAATACTTAATCTTTGGACATCTATTTTCTCTTCAACTACACTGGAAGCTCCTTGGAGAAAAGGACCATGTGTCCTTGTGCTTTTTGTTGCTAAATGCACAGTACCTCCTTGCAAACAGGAGGGGTGGAAGGCTTCAAAGAATACTGATGACTTTGACATTGTTCTGGCAACAACTCACATACGCAAGAAATTCTATTGGAGCCACTAGGAACTGGGAGTGTAAATCAATGGTAGAGAGCCAGTCCATGTGTGATGATCATGGACTCAGTCCCCAGCACCGCCCCCCCAATAATTAATGTATCCAACCACCAGCCAAATGGGGCCAATGAGCACTTGAATGGATGGAACTGAGACGTGTGTTATTAGATACTTTTTTTTGTATGAAAAAAAGAATTTAAGATATTTTATCAATGACTTACTACTGACTTATTTTGGATATATTAACTAATACAAAACATTTAAATTAAATTGTTTTATTACTTTAACAGTTACTAGAAAATAGAAAATTACGTATGTGGTTTGCTTTCTATTTTTATTGGCCGGAGTTGGCTCACGGAATGGAAAGCTGCCATCGCATCTTTATTCAATCAGACTTCATTCTCTGAGCACTTGTTACTCACAGGGCTCTTCCTTGGGGGCCTCTTTACAAAAATCCCCCTGGGGGACCTCTCAGGTCCTCAGGCAGCAGCAGTGCCGGGGCCGAGATAGACTTCAGTTGTGGCCCTACCACCAAAGGGCTGCGACCTGGCCCAGGGGGTCACGCTGGAGAGCCTGCTGTACCCAGAGCCCCCAGCGAGCTATGTTCCAGCCGGCTTCGGCTGGATGGCGGAGGGAGGTGGAGGGCAGCACCGCGACGGAGGAGAAGTCCTTGAAGGTCTCAGACCGCGGGGCCCTTCTGGGGCCCGGTGGGCAGCGGTAGCTTTAGGAGACTAGCACTTTCGGGCCAGGAAAGGGGAAGGCCCCTGGGCCCGGCCTTCGGGCACCCACGCGTCGCCATGGCAACCTCGGAAAACCCACCCCCACCCCAGGCCGGGAGACACCTCCCCAGCCGCTCCGCGCTCCGACCGCTTCCCCGGAGCCAGCGCCAGCGTTACTCCGCGCCCCCCCCCCCCCGCACCCCGGGCCCTAGCGCGCTCAGGCTCCCACCGCACCACCGACCAGGGACCCCGGGACTCAGATCACAGCTCGCCTCACCCGGCCTCGCGCAGCGCCCACAGCCCGGCTGCGCGGATAGCGCCGCCCCCACCCTCCCGGCGGGCACAGACACCCACACCCGCTCCGCAATGATTGGCCCGCCTCCGGCCTCGCGCCGCACAGCTGCTGATTGAGCAGCAGTGAACCGCTCCTTCTCTGATTGGTCGCTCTTTGTGGCTTGCCCGGTTCTTGGGCTCCAGCCTCTGATTGGCCCTTGTTGAGGGTCTGCTAACCTCCGATTGGTGCAACTCTGGGCTCCGAGCTCTGATTGGAAAGTGACGGCAGTTGCGGCCGACTGGGTTACAGTCATCCAATCACAAAGGGCCCAGCCTTTGCGGCCGCACCTGGAGTAGATGCGGAGATGGATGTGCTGGGGAAGGGAAGAGGCGTTTCCACGCACATTGGCTGGGAAGACAAATAACAAGTAACTCTAATAGTGTGACAAGCGAGGAGCACATGCAAGGGACTGAGGGGAACAAGCTGGGGACGGGACTGACCCGGAGCCTGGGAGACCCTTCTAAACTACAGCCTGAGCGAGAGGGAGAGTTCCTGAAATGGAGAGGTGGAAGGATAGAGAACAGAGTACACTGGGAAAGCTGGGGAGAGGAGAGAGGGCAATGCAGCTGAGCCAGGATAAGAGGAAGACTACAAGGAGATGGGGCTAGGAAGGCCAGAGGAACCAGGTGGCTGCGTAATCGTTGTGAATACTCATAAAATATTATCTTCTGCACACTGTATGTTCATCTCATATTTGTTTTTAGAAGATGGGGTCTCTCTATGTAGTCCACGATGGTCTGGAACTCCTGGCCCCAAGTACCCTGTCTCGGCCTTGAAAGTAGCTGGAACAGCAGCTGCACACCTCCTGTGCCCAGCATCACCCTACTGTTCAGCACTTGGATACATAGCAGCAGCAAGCAAAAGACAAACATCCCTGTCCTCATGGAGCTTAACTCCTAGTGGGGATAGACAGGTAATAATAAACATAATAAGGAAAAGTATGATGTTAGAAGGTGATAAGCACAATGAGAAAAAAAATCTAAAAGGGAGACCAAGAGTGTCAAGGGATTGGAGGGCAAGTTACACTTTTGAAAAGGGGACTGAGGGCCTGGGGATGTAGCTCAGGGTTAGAGGTCTGTGTAGCATATGTAAGGCTCTGGGTTCCATCCCCAGCATTGCAAGAACAGAATGGAATGGGAACATGAATGGGAACCAGGAGCCGGGAATAGGAATAGGACAGGAGAGTAAATGTCACTGAGAAAAGACATTAGGTGGAGACTTGTAGGAGGTGAGGGAGTGAGCTACAAGGGGATCTGGGGAAGTTTATTCCATAAAGGGAAGAGGCAATGCAGAGGCCTTAGGGCCTGAGTGTGCTGGTGAGTCTCAGGAACCTTAATGGTGATGGTGTGGCTGGAGCAGAATGAACAAGGGAAAAGTAGGAGGTGAAGTCACAGGGTGGGGGCCTGGTAAGACTCTGCAAAGACCTTGGCTTGTAGGGTTTGAAAGGGAAAGCCAATGGAGGGTCTTAGCAAAGGAATGATGACCCCAGATTTCTCATTCTGCTGGGCCGAGAAGGGACTGCGGGGTGGAAGGAGACCAGTTAGGAGGCTGCTTCGGTAATCTGGGTAAGAGGAAGTGGAACCA
Organism: Heterocephalus glaber; assembly: GCF_000247695.1. The sequence goes on from NW_004624780.1 coordinate 1,088,287, forward strand.
GGAGTAGAGTGTGGCTGTGGAGATGATAAGGACGAGTGAGACTATGTGTATAGTCTGAAGGAGGAACCAGCTGGATTTGCTGCTGGAGGAGCTGTGAGGAGTGAGGACAAGAGAGCAGCAGAGGAATCCTGGGCCCAAACATGTGCAAGGAGAGTCCCATCCACGGAGATTAGAAAGACTGTGTGTGGAGCAAGGAAAATTCAGAGTATAGTTTCGGACACATTAGGGTTAATGTATCAGCCCCAGTGGCTGTTCTGTGGAGATGTCATCAAATCTGCTGGATGTTTGAGGTTAGGGCTCAGAAAAGGGGTGAGCTAGAGAGGTTAATGTGGGTGTTTTCAGTATATGGGTGTTTAAAGCTATGAGACCAGTTGAGCTGACCAAAGGAGTGACAGAGAGAAGAGGACCAGAGCCCAGGCCACTCCAGATGTGAGTTCATGGAGGAGAGGAGTGCTAGGTCCATTTCAACCCCCCACATACTCCAAAGTGAATATACATATCCCCTCTGTGCAGATCAGAAAACTGCAGTGGTTGCTTCATGACTTGCCAGAGTCGAGTAGATGGTAAGTAGCAGGGCTTGAGCTCAAGTACTCTGGGAGACTTTGGCCGTCTGGCTCAGAAGTCACACCTCCTTCTCTTACAAACCCGCAAGCAGAGTGAAATATGAAGCAGAGTGACATGCTTTCCGATTTCCATGTTCAGAAGACTGTGTGTGGGTCGGCTTGGAGCAGGCCAGGTTCAGGGGCTGGAGGTCATCAGACTTGCAACAGTTCAAAGCTGCTGATAGTCAGAACCAGATGGAGGGACTGGAGAGAAGTGGGAAGGTTGCAGAGACTTTCTGCTGCAGGTGAAGGATAAGGATGGGAGATTAATTGAAGGTGAGTAGGGAGGAAGAGTGAGGTTGCTGACTGGGCAACAGAGTGAATGGAAGTGTCATTAGTTGAGGTAGAGCTCATTAGAAGAGGCCCCTTGGGATGGCATAAAATCAGTCATAGCAATGCCTAGGGATGTGTGCAAAGCTGACATACAAAATTTGTTGAATTGAATCTAATATAGGATTTGGGAGCATATATAGCACAGTCCCATGATTTTAAGAGGCCACAGGAAATCATCAACAAATCATCTATTTTATGCATAAAAATCTCTAAGGAAAGATTTTTTAAAAGTTGCCCCTGATAAACCATTTTAGTGTTCTTTTTGTTTTTGTTTGTATGTTTCATTCTAGTGTTTAGCAGCTCTTGTGGCTGAGAAATTTTCCTGCCATAAAAAGCTAATCACAGGGCCGGGGATTTAGCTCAGTGGTACCACCACCTGCCTCACAAGCGCAAGGTCCTGAGTTTAATCCCTGGTGCCCCCCCACCCCAAAAGCTAATCACAGCTATCGGGGTTCACTGGGAAAGATTTATTTGTTTTATATATGTATACAGATATATAAATGTGTTTCTATATTATATAATGCCATAAATTTATATAATATATAATTGTTAATGTAATAAGAAATTTATACAACATATATGTCTATTATATGTATATAATGTTTATATAAATATATATTTTTAAAGTTTTTCTTTTTTTTTTTGATGCTGGAGATCGAATATAGGGTCTGGTGCATGTGCTCCATCAGAGCCACAACCCCAGCCTGTTTTTGGTCTGAGATAAAAGAGGTCTCATTCACCAATAAAGACAACTTTTAGGGCTCTGCAGTGACCTTAATACACTTCTCGGGCTTTGCTGCTTTTTCCTCCTCTCCGTGTGTGCTCTCCTTGCATGCACTCCATCACTTAGCTACAACCCCAGCCTGGATTCCTCCCTCACTCTTCCTATTTGTGGAAATTCCTTTCAGCTCTCAAGGCCATATGATTCCTCCTCCATGAAGTACATCCCAATTTTTTTTTTTTTTTTTTGGTACCGGGGATCGAACTCAGGTCCTTGTACTTGCGTATCAGGCACTGAAACCACTGAGCTAAATCCCCGGCCCTACATACCAATCTTGATGCCTCCACATTGGAAGTACTTTCTTGGTGATCAAATAACATTACTCAGCCTTCCATGTGACCTCTAATGCTTTTGACATGCTACCACGCCTTCATGTTTGTGTCTGAGTACCATAGCCTACACTGATATTGATGCAGTGCTTATGGTCTCCTGGCCCAGACAAAGCATGCACCCTCAAAGAGTATACAGTGAAACAGGGAGGGGTGCTTTACAGAAAAGACCAGTTCCCTTTAAGACAGCAATCCCTAATCTTTTTGACACCAGGTTCCAGTTTCATGGAAGATAATTTTTCCATGGACCAGGGACAGGGGATGGCTTTAGGATGACTTGAGAACTTTATATTTATTGTGTGCTCTATTTCTACTACTATTACATTGTAATATAAAATGAAATCATTATACAACTCATAATTCAGAATCAGTGGGAGCCCAGAGCTTGTTTCCTGCTATTAGCTGTTCTCATCTTGGCGTAATGGGAGACACTGACACCTGAAGTGTGGTGTTTATATCCAGTCTACTATACAATGTTGTTTTGGTTTCTGTCATTGCAGAAGAACCTGCTTCACAAAGATAGGAAATGAAAGCAGAATTTTTGTGGCAATCTCAGGATATTTTGCCTTGATTTTAATCCAGAATGTATGGAGATTGGAAGTTGTCTCAAGCATACTTTTAAGGTCACCATCATTTGTGATCTTAAGCACCTGATCCTTTTCTAGCACAAAAAAAAGGAGATTTACCTGGCTTATTCACAAATGGGTCAAGGATCTGTTCCTTCCCCTATCAGGGGTCTTTTGTGGTTGGAAAGTAATGGTCAAATTCTTTTGAAAGCTGAGATAGGTGATCATGCACCAGCTGGAAGAACGAAGGCTCTGGCTGTCTCTTTCAAAATCTCTGCTAGTGTTCAAAACATGTCAAAAGTCTCAATATATTCACTCATCACCCCCATAATTACGGTTTGGCTTTGAATCCATCCTCTTTATCTGCCTACTTGAACACAGTGGTCATTCTTCCCTGAAGTGGCAGATTAAGTCTGTTCAGCAGGTTGAATTTGTCACGTAAGTAATCATGTTGTGCAGCTGATACTGTGTCATTAAAATGACCTGCCAATGGTGACTGTTCTTCTAAAAGAAATCTCTTGAATGGCTCTCATAAGGCAAAAACTTTGGCCAGTGATCTACCTTTAGAAAGCTATCTCACTTCTGAGTATAGAAGATGTGTGCGCTCTATGTCTGTCTTCTCACAGAGCTGTGCAGATGTGAGTTAAGGGCATGTACAGTACTTTAATGTGATTGATAATTTTAATAACATTCTTCAAAATTTCATTAAGTTCAGGTGCTATTTTTCAGCTAGCCAGAATTTCTCTATGGATGACGCAGTGCATATACTTACATTCAGAAGTGACCTCTTTGGCCTGAGTAGTGAAGCCAGAAAGCAGACCAGTCATAGCATCTGTTCCATCTGTGCATATACCAAACACAGAATGACCAATTCTGTTTCTGTGATATGCAGTCATTCCAAGTCTTAAATTGTTGGCAACAAAAGTGCACACAACATATCCTCATGCACATCCTCCTGAAAAATAAATTGCATAAAAACATTGTTGTCTTGTCACCATTAGTAGACTTGTCAACCTGGATTTCATACCACAGTGACTTTAGTTCTAACAATTGTGCCTAAATACCCTCTGCTATTTAATCAGTTCATCTAGTTACGGTGCTAGCTGAAAGAGGAACATGTGCCATCTTTTGAACTGCAAGCTGTCCTAAATGTTCATAACAAATGTCCTTGTCACCAGGTAGGATCAACTCTTCACAAATAGTAAAAGCCTTCTTAGCTTTACCAATGCAGTTAGGCACTAAGAATAATGCTTTCGGTACAGACACATTTGATGAAGTGGTGGCCTTTAATAAGTGCTCCTGTTCTTTGTGTTCATGATTTTTTTTCTTTTGAAAAACTCCATATGCTAGTCTTTTAATATGGGGTGCTTGACTTCCATGTGGTCGAACAGTTTTGAAGTTTTCACAGTGTAATGATTAACTGTGATATGTCAGCGTGATTTGAGTACGAACCACCTAGCAGATTAACAGATTTTGAGTGTGCCTGTGGATGATGTCAGTCTGAGAGAAGACTCACTCCGATGTGGGTAGGACCAACCAATAGCCCTTGTAGCTTAGACAGGATAAAAAAAGAAGGAAGTGTTGGCTTGTTTTAAGAGGAGCTGTGGTTTTCACCATTGCCTTTGGACATTGTTCTCCTCCTTTGGGCTTCTAGAGCAGACTCTTCAGCCTTCCAATGCAGACTCATTGACCTTCTGACACAGTCTTGCACCAGTGACTGCAGTGAGCTTTGGGGCCTTTGACCTTCATCTGCTCCTGAATCCCCTGGCTTTCCTGTGTATAGGTGGCCATTTTACATTCTTTCATCTCTCATTCAGCAGACAGCCATAGTACAGCCAAGTACAGACAGCCAAGTTGATCCTATAAGCCTACCTCATAAATCTCTCATATAATCATACATATATTTTATACTGAATCTGTTCCTCTAGAAAACTACCAGATACATGGCTTCATTGAGTAGCTGATCATCACATATTATACAAAGCAGGCTTGGAGAATGTGAACCACTTTTTACAATAAACCTGTAATTTTAATAGGACTCTTGGTATTTTCTTTTAAATGCAGCTTTACTTTCATTGGCAGTCTTGGTATTTTCTACTTTCTTACTATTGGATCTTTCCCCCTTTTCAAAGGAGCTCTCCAGTGGTATTTATTTTTTTACTCATTTTGGCTAGAGTTAGCTTGTGAGCTCGTCTAAATCTGTGACTAAGACAAGTACACAAAGCACAAAAAAGGAATGGATGGAAGTGGTAAATGAAAGGCAGGTTATGTGTGAACTAAAATAAGTTATATTCTGACTTTAAGTCTGCCATAAGATGCAGCTGTGCAATTGAAGTACATCAACTGACAACTCACCTTAAAATCTGTCACCAGATACAGCTTAATTGTCACTTGTCCCTTACTGATAGGGTTTTGATATGAGTCTATAAAGAAGTGATTCATTATGGTCCCTGTACAGTCAAACCTCTCCCATGATTCTAATAGGGAAATTTGTAGTTATGAATCCACACATGAAAAGAGTAGAGTGATTCCAAATAAATAACCTAATGATGCATCTCAAGGTCCCAGAGAAGCAAGAACAATCCAAATCTGAGACAAATAGAAGAAAAGAAATTATAAATATCAAAGCAAAAATTAATTAAATTGGGACTAAAATTCCAAGGATCAATGAATCAAAGAGTTGGTCCTTTGAAAGAATGGGGAGGAGTTCCGAGGAAGGGGGTACACAGGAGGGAGGGGAGGGAAGGGGAAATAAAAAGGATCAAGATACAATATGTATACATGGTACAATTCTTCCGTGGTGAATGTATTTACTATGTATTATACATATATACTAATAAAGGGGGAACCCTCTCTGCTAATATTAATCTGTACTTGCAGCTGCTCCCCAGTGCTAGCCTCACAGCCTCCTTCACCTCAGATTATCAGGCATTAGATTCTCATAGGACTGTGCAATCTACAACCCTCACATGACTAGTTCACAGTAGGGTCACACTTCTGTAAGAACCAGATGACACTGCTGCTCTGACAGGAGGTAGAGCTCAGAAGGTAATGTGAGTAATGGGGAGTGGCTGCAAATACAGAAAACTTACCTAACTTGCCTGCCCTTCACCTGCTGCTGTGCAGCCTACTTCCTAATGGGCCATGACCCAGGGCCAGTTTGTTGATCAGGGATTGGGGACCTCTGCTTTATAATGTCAAAAGCCAGCACCTTTAAAGCTGGCTGTGGAAGGAGCCCACTGATGTGTAAAGTAGAGACTGAACTTATGCCCCACTCTCAAAAGAGACCCATCTTTAGGGACTGCTCATCACTGGCTGTTTCCACCATGCTGGATGTGGGAGGCTCAATATCCCTGCAATTTTCAACACCATTGTACAAAGTGTGATCAGAATATATGGTGAATGATTAAATTTTTTAAATGTATTGGAATGTAACACCCATTGCCATTAATTTCCCTCTAAATACTCCCCCTTGTTTCAAACAAACATCCCATCATTCTTGCCACTTTCTGAAGCAGTTCTGTAAGTCCTTTTTTGTGAGTGCCTTTACAAGGTATAACCAAAAATACCATGAATGCTGGTGCCCAGTGCCATCCAATGGAAAGGCAGGCTTGTAAAAACATTATAGTATGTCCTCATTACTTTATTCACTGCATCTGGCACCATGTAACTTCTGGCTTTTCTACAAAGTCAAAATTGCTATGAAAAGTAAATATTTTTAATAGATTCAGCCATGATAGCACAATTAAAGTCATCCACAAAAGAGGATTCCCAGAATGATGGGATAAGTGTATTGGAAGTGGGGGGAGTATTTTTTTGGTGCCGGGGATTGAACTCAGGACCTTGCATTTGCACTCAGGTGCCAGAACCACTGAGCTAAATCCCCGGCCCCAAGGGGGAATATTTTGAGAGCAATTAATGGCAATAGTCTTTTACTGTAATATATTTTTAAAATTTAAACATGCACTGTAGTTTTCAATCACACTTTATGGACATGCTTTGTTGCTGTTGTTTAATTTGCCACCACAGAGCAAAGACCAAGGTGGGCACTTCTACAAAGCTTGTGTGAGAACTTAAAAATAATGGATTTGGGGAAATTAGCAGAAAGAGTAGCATACAAATGTATAATAATGCAGTTCCCAAAATGTCATGAAGCAAGTAGCTTGGGTCTTTATGGGGTGCACACCTTCCCTGGCAGCAGAGAGATCTATAACTCCACTTATCCAGGAGCCCCAGCAAGTCAACTCAAGATCCTGAAATACAGTCCCTGGCGAGAAGACAGCAACATCCACCTCTAGGCAGCCTCAGGCTGCCCCTGGTTCCAGTCTGCTGAGGAAATAGTTGGTGCACCATATGACCCTTTCCTTAGATGCTCAGCCATATGAACATCCAACGGGGAGGGCTTCTCTCACCTCACGGGCGTGATGTTATACCTGTTATCAGACACTCTTCCTTTTCTTCTCCACACTCTAGCCCTAAATGACCATATATGTGTGAGGCCTCTCTTTCTCTCTTTTTTTTTTTGGTACTAGGGATCAAACTCGGGTCCTTGAGCTTGCACAGCAGGCAGCAAAACCACTGAGCTAAATCCCCGGCCCTGTGTGAGGTCTCTTAAAGATGAAGTCGCTTGATTTTATATCTCCAAACCCCAACTTCTTCACAAACATGCAGACCCTCATATCAATTACCCATTTACATATCCACCCAGGTGCCCCACAGACATCTTAATAGATTAAAAGAATCTCGAATTTCTTCCAAAATCTGAACCTTCCTCCAGCTCTCCTCACCTCTAGTTTTGTGTATCTTATCAGTGGCACCATTATCCATCCAACTGCTCAAACCAATACCCATGAATCATCATTAAACCCTCCATTACCCCTCTCTCTTCAAAACCACAAGAAACCACATCAATTCCACCTCTGACACGTAAGGAATCCATCCTTCCCCTCCATGTCCTCTCCTATATCTATAGTTGAATCCTCTGCCAATCCCCTGCATCCCTTTGCTGGAGCTCCAGTTTCTGGGCCTAGAAATGCTTTTCCTTATTGCAAGGAAACTGGGGAAGCCCAGTTTCCATATAGTTCATTCCTGCTCTACCTTTAGGTCCTCCTTACATGACTGCTATAGCTTTGTCTGGACTATCCTCTTGATAGAGCCCAGACAGGGACACCACCAGTTTGAATGAGCCCACCGACCATCTTAAAGAAATGCAGGTTTCATTTTACTTAGGTCACAGAGGACACATCCACAAGTCAGCAGCAGTCCCTGAGGACATGTCAGCAGGTTATAGAGGACAAAGAGGACATGTTATCAAGACACATGCCTGCTGTTTCTCTGACCACCCTCTCAAAAGCCCACAAACCTCCCAGCCCCCAAAAAACCAATGCTATAAAAAAAGACTGTTAACCTGTGAAAGACACCTTCTTTGTCCTACTCACACCGAGTTCCCTCTCAGGTTTAGCAATAAACCTGCTTGGACTGTTGTGTTCATATCCTCTCTTTCCCGCTCACTCCCAAAGCCCATGTGTCAGAGAGACGCAGTGAAACCTTTTAGAGGAGGAGCATAGGCCAAGTCTTCAGATAATTGGTGATCATGGCCTCAATGGGGCTTGTGGGACCCATCTCTTCCTGTTTCCCTCTTATTTTCTGGCCAGGAGATAAGCGGTTTTGCTCTGTCACACACTCACTGTGATGTGCTACCTCACCACAAGCCTAAAGTTTCACGGACTGAAACTTCCACAACTTTGAGCCAAAACAAATGCCTTCTCTTAATGATCATCTCAGATATTTGTTATAGTAATGGAAAGGTGACTAACAGTTACCTTCTCAGGGAGTCTTCTGTTACCCCTTACATAAATCTACCCCTATCTTCCTCCTCCTCTGTCACCATAGGTATTCTCTGCCTATTCTCACACACTCACCACAGCATGTAACCACTGTGGGTGTTTCTCTATTGTCTTTTGTCTTTGTCATCCTCTCTACTATAGCACATCTGCCCTGGAGCAGGCACAGTATCTGTCTCGCTTGTTCTTCTAGCCCTTCCTGGCAGTATCTGGCACTGAAGAGGCCATGATAAATGTTTGTTGAACACAAACATAAATACAAACATCGATAAACATTTGTGGAACACAGTCTTTTAATCATTCTCGTTCACCTGAAGGTGAAGGAGAGTTCCCTAAAGAGTCTAAGCTGTTCAAGCCCACAACACTTGGCCCTGGACAGAGATGATTGATAGCAGTTTGTAATATTCACTGTGGGGAACCCCAAGCTCCCCAACCCCACCCCTGTGCCATGCAGGAGCAAGTGGTCACCATCAGAGTAGGGAAACCATCAGGGTTATGGGACACTGACTTGGTAGGAACAAGAGGTGAGATGATCCTTGGTGCCCGAGAACATGTAATCGGCTTGTCTTATTAATTTCATATGCTGATGGCAAGATGAACCCATTTGGCTGATATCTGTGCAAGGAGCAGTGTGTTCAGGTGATAGAAGAACTTAGCCAGGCAGTGAGACTTTCCTGGAGGTGGAGTCATGTCTGTAGGTAGTTCAGTGAGGCCTTGGGCCTTGTGCTGTTCAAAGACATAAAAGCAGCACTTGAAATTTTAGGTCTTATAATACATGGATTTAGCATCTGGACATAAGACATAAACATTTAGTAGCCAGAGGTAGAGAGATGGGGAGGAGACTGTTTAAATTAATGAATTATTATAATATTAGAAGCCCTACAGCTGTATATAGTCTACTATATGAGCAGTTGGTGAGTGTTCAAAAAATACCATTCAAGAAAACTGAATTCCTTGCAACCGTTGTGTAAATCAGTATGGAGACACCTCAAAGAACTAGGACTGGAAGTCCCATTTGACCTAGTTATTCCCCTGCTGGGTATCTTCCCCAAAGAATTAAAAGAATCATAGCACAGTGATATATGTGCACCCATGTTCATAGCAGCACAATTCGTGATAGCTAAAACTTGAAAGCAGCCCAATTGCCCATCAACTGGAGACTGGATCAAGAAAATGTGGTTTTTTAATAAAATGGAGTATTAGCCATAAAGAATGAGAAACTAGACATTTATAGCTAAATGGATGCACATTGAGGTGATACTCTTAAGTGAAATAAATAGGACACACGTAAATACCGGTTTCTCTAGTGTGAGAAACTGAAAGTGTAAATAAGGACTAAAAGGTATAATAGATAATGCGAAATAGGAAGAAAAGGTGCAAAGGGGAAAGGGAAGTGGGAGTAGGGGAAAAGAAAGAAGGGAATGGAATATGAGAAAATGAAAAAATGGAAACAAAGTCTTTGTAGATAGGGACGGGTGGAGGGGTTGAAGGGAGGGCAGGGGAATGGGGAAAAAATAAGAACCAAGATGGATTATGTAAAGGTGCAAATTTCCAATGATGAATGTCATTATATTGTATATCTTAAATGTACCAAAAAAATTAATTTTTAAAAAACTGAATTCTTATTTTGTTCTTGTCCTAAATGAGACCCAATGGAGGTACTTAAGAGAAAAGCTGTACTTAAGAGAAAAGCCAAACAACACTGGCTTGAACAAGATAGAAATTTATTTTTCTCTCACATTATGAGAAGTCAGAAGGTAAAAAACCAAGGGCTGGAATGGCAGCTTCCACTAAGGACTTACTGTTATTGTTTTTGGTCAGTCATTCCCCCATTCCTAGGGTGGCACTTCCACCCTCATGCTCACAACATTGCTGCTATGGATTCAGTCATCAAGCTACATTCCAGGCAGAAGGAGAAAGACAAATTGCAAATGGGCATAAGCCAACTGAGTAAACTCAAGTTTTTTCTGAAGTCCCACTTGTGCTCTGTTGCTCAAGAATGAAGCTCAAAGTTCTGGGAATGTGTTTAGCTGGGCACATTACTATCCCCACCCCACTTCCAAAATGGAACTGTATAATAAAGAAAGAAGAAGAAGGAGGAGGAGGAGAAGACTGGAGAATGAATAGTGGGTAGGAGACTAGCAGGCTGTCTATAGCCACTGAGAGTGAACAGCATGACTACAAGCAAAAGACTCAATATTTTAGACAAGGGGCTCAGGGAAAGCAGATGGGAAAATGGGAAATCTTCCCAAGTTAGCTTTTATTTCATCTTATTCAAAGAAAATACAAAAACATATCCATAATAAAAACAAAATCCGAGTAAGTGCTAGAAAGGGAGTGGTAATGACAAGCAGTCACAGGGGTCGCAGCCACCCACTGACCATGTGATCTTGGGTAGCTTAGCTATATATTAGTTGGCTCTCAACAGCCTTATCTATAAAATGTGAAGATTTGACTAAATTATCTCTAAGATCTTTTCCAATTCTAAAATCCTATGATAACAGTGACCTTTTAAAAAATTAAATGAAATCTTTTAGTCAAGTGAAAGCTTACACCTATTTCTGGCCACTTGTTTTCAGTCTTCATTTTCACGGTGGTCCTTGAGTAGTAACATGGAGCACACACCATTTGAAACTGGTAACTTGTGAAAAGCACACTAGATATAATCATGAGTGTTCCTGTCAGAAATACCAAGGGGCTTTTATTTAGTAATAATCTAGGACACGTTTAGCCATAAAATTAACAAAGCAGAGTTTCAACTGTGACACTGCTTTTGTGACTCTCATTTGAAATCACTAGATGAGTTCATCAAATGAAAGGTTTCCCTCCAGAATTCACCGAGGGAAGAAAAGAGCTTGGAGAATAGCTTTCACAGAAACATACTTTTCTGGACAGTTATTTAGATGAAACTTGTTCTCGGGGGTGCGGAGGGGACCAAAAAACCTTGGCTTTGCAAATACTTGTTTCCTGTGTGCCAGACTTGGCTACTTCCTGTTTATAAAATGTAATTGCTAGTAATTGGAATAAAAAACGAGTAGAAACATTTAGCTCTGCTCAGTCACCTGCTTAACTTCCTTTTCTTTATTACAATCAGTTTTGCATTTCTAAAGTTTAAATGTCCTTTTTATCACTTGGTAATTATTTTTAAACGATCAGAAGATAACCATGGAAAGATTCAATGAGATCGAAAGCAGGTGCCCTTGATCATCTTCTCTATATCAATTATTCTTCCCACCCTCACTGAATTTGAATGTTTTAATCTACATAGCTCAATGTTTGTAGCTTTCTCTCACCACACTAGTGACACTAGCCTCTCCATTGTCTCTCCACGGCCGCCTGCCTCCTCTCTCGATCCCTACTTCTTTCACCACAGCAACCTTTTGACTTCCAGACAAGTCTTGAACACAATATCTGTTCTGATTTTAGGATCCCTGGGGAAGATATAGATGCAGAAGCTCTGTTCTTCGAACCCCAAATAACCAGACACATGGCAACCAAAGGTATTTTTCCCTAACTTTTTAAAATTTCACTTTTATAGAATTCTTCCAGACAAGAGAAAGTAAATCATAGGAACTGTCAACGTAATACAAAACTTTTTTAAAAAACACATTTGAGAAGAATGTGAGTCGTAACTGCTTTGACGCCGGCGCTAGGGAGCCCAAAGAGCCCACCCAAGGACGCCGCGGCGCGCAATCCAGTGCTCAGGGGCCGCAGGCGCCGCCATGCCGGAAGGGGGCGGCCTTGGGCCCGGCACGGCTCAGCAACCTGGAGCTAAAGCCGCGCTCGACACGAGGGCCTCGGCCGGAGGTGACAGAGTCCACGTCTGCACCACCTTCTGGGAGCCGGGCGCGGAAACAAGTCGCCGAGCGGACCGAAAGGGTGGCAATGGAAACCAAACGCCTTTCATCCCCTAGAGACAAAGAGGTGCCTTCTTCTGACAACAGCTGCCAGTGTCACACAAGCCATACGGCGGTGCGGCGCGGGAGGTCGCCATGGCGACGGCCGGTGGCTGAAAGGACCTATTGTTCGCCAGGCCGTCGGACCGCGCCTGTGCGGAGCCGCCTCCCAACCCTCGGGGCCGTGCTCTGGCCAGGGCCACAGATGGCAGCGTCACCTTCGCGCAGCACGCTCCATGGACGAACAGCCGCCGTCCGCGCTCGGCCCGGCGGAAGTCAGCGCCGAGACGTGCGTGCGCCGACGCGACGTGCACCCACGCTCCTGCGGCTGCGCGCGCGCGACTTCTGCTGGGGTCCGGGCGTGCGTGGGCGCCCAAGTCGCTGTGCTGGGAGTAAAACAGAGAGTCACTGTATGAAGAAGACGGCGTTGAAAGGCAGCTTTGCCATTCTGCTTGTTAGAGCCAGCAGATTGTAAACAACCCGAAAGTCGGTGTTTGGGGCCGATTAAATGCTACTGGTCCACCCTTCAGTTGTATCCTTAGTTGCCTTCTAGGAATTCGTATAATTCCTCTGAGTGCTCTGCTCTCAGAAATATGGGCATTTTTCTTACATTCTAAATAAGTAAAGTGTAGAAGAGTTGAACAACGTGTGTTTGTGTTTCGGGAAGTGGTTGCTTTTTAGGAGGGCAACTGAGTGGAATGGGAGAGATGAGAAAACTTTCTTTGCATTATATAATCTTTGGTAGCTTTTGAATTTTGCCATATGGCAATATTGCCTGTTTAAACTTTACAAAATAACTTTAAAATTGCATTTAATACTTTTTTTTTTTTTTTTTTTTTACTGTGCTGGGTATTGAACCCAAGGTCTTGCCCTAAGCTACATCCCCAGCCTTTTAAATTTTTTTTAATGTTGGGGGTGGGGGGTCTCACTGAGTTGCCTATTCTTGGTTGGAAGTTATGACCCTCCTGCTCTGGCTTCCCAGATTACGGTTATGCACCATCCTGCCAGTCTTGAGCATTTAAAAAAAATATTAATTTTTAGGTATGCATGCACACAAATGCCGTCAACACAGATGTTTACAGATAATCACAGTGGAAAGTCAAACATGGAAATATACACTCCTCCCTTCCTACCTTGTGCCCAGATAAAAGGATACTGGCTTTTTTTTTTTTTTTTTTGGTACCGGGGATCGAACTCCGGTCCTTGCGCTTGCGCAGCAAGTGGCAAAACCACTGAGCTAAATCCCCGGCCCAAAAGGCTTTTGAGGAGGCCATTACATAACACATCTGTGTCACCTTTATGTTTCTGTGACAAAACACCTGAGAGAATAAACATAAAGAGGAAAGGTTTATTTTGGCTAATAGTTTCAGAGGTTTCAGCCCAGGGTCACTGAGGCCCATTGCCATTGAGGACACAGAACATCATGGCAACGGGGTGTGGCAGAGTAGCTGCCCATTTCATGGCAGTCATAAAACAGATGGGGAGAGGCTGTGGTCCCAAAATCCCCTTGAAAGGTGCACCTCTGTAATGTAACTTCCTCTTGCCAGGTCCCGCCTCCTGAGAGTTCCAGCACCTCCAGAGGCTGGAGACCTCTGTGGTACATGACACTTGGGGACACTCCAGATCCAGACTGTAGCACCATCTGTTCATGATAAGATTAACCATAGGGTCCCTAAAATAAACATGAAATTAGGACAACTTTCCTAATTACAGAATGATGTATGATCAGTGAAATATTGGATGTTTGAACCCCAGTGTTATGGATGATCTTTCTACACAGGTAAAAGTCATTTACTTAGAAATGACAATAATTAACATCTATTGAACATTTACCATATGACTCATTGAACACTGTGTTGAGGGTTTGGTATGCATTCTTTTTATCTTCAGACTTTTCCTGTTTTACAATGAAAAACATGTAGAAAATTTCTTCAACTTACCCCTAACATCACACAGACTGTAGAAAGCTACAGTCTAAATTTGAATTCACATCTGACATTGTAAAACTTCTTTTTAACCTTCCATATTCCTTTTAAAAGTACAGTGGCAACCCATACTCCATGACTTTTCTAATCTTGTTTTCACAGATTGAGAGGAATCTGAAGATTGATATTTGAGGAAAGATAATAAAGTGTGCGGGGTCTGTATGTTTTAACACGTTTCAGCTTGTGCAGTGTGTGAGATGCTGGTTTTGTGCATGACTAATGGTCTTAATTCCAGTATTGATAAAGTTTTGGAAAACAGCCACACTCTACTTATGTATTGTCTAGGGCTATTTTTTGTGCTGTTGTGGCAGAGTTAACTATTACAACACAAACCATATGACCCCTTCTAAAAGATTTACTGTGTGAACCATTGTGGAAATATTTCCTGATGCTTGATATACAGTGATGGTCATATACTCACAAAGGTGAGAGGGAAGGACTTTTAAATTTTAAAAATTCCATCCTCATTTAAAAAGTGTTGTTTTTATATCCACGCAAGTACTCCACTCCTGTTCAGAGCTATACTGCAGTGATGTCCCAAAGAGCTATAGCACTGAGAAAATGCCATCTGCTTTTTTTAAATTCCATTAAGTTTATTGGTACTTTTTTTTTGTACCAAGAATCGAGCTCAGGTCCTTGTGCTTGCAAGTGCAGTGCTGCTGAGCTAAATGCCTGGCCCATTTATTGGTACTTGTTAAGTATATGTTATGATCACATTTATCATTGGGAATTTGTATCTGTACACGATATATCTTGGTTCTTGTTTTTTCCCCATTCCCCTTCCTTCCCTTTCAGTCTTCCAACCCCCATTTACAAAAACTTTCCATTTTTTTCTTCTTTTCTCATATTTTTTCCTTTCCTTCTTTCCTTTCCCCCACCCCCTTCTCTACTTCCTCTTTCCTTTTGGACCTTTTCTCCTGATTTTACATTATCTATTATACATTTTGGTCCTCATTTACTCTTCCAGTTTCTCACAGCAGAGAAATTATTCAGTATTTACACTTGTGTTCTATTTATTTTGCTTAAAGAGTATGGCCTCAATGTGCACCCATTTAGGTATAAATGCCTCTAGTTTGTTATTCTTTATGGCTGAGTAGTACTCCATTTTATAAAAACAAAACCCCACATCTTCATCCAGTCACCAGTTGATGGGCATTTGGGCTGTTTCCAAGATTTAGCTATTACAAACTATGCTGCTATAAACATGGGTGCACATATATTGCTTAAATATTTTGGGAAGATACCCAGCAGGAGAAAGGATGGGTCAAATGGGACCTCTAATCCTAGCTCTTTGAGGAATCTCCACACTGATTTCCACTGTGGTTGCAAGAGCCTACACTCCCACCAACAGTGGAGGAGGGTTCCTTTTTCCCCACGGCCCTGCCAGCATTTGTTGTTGGTTAATTTCTTGATAGCAATCATTCTTTGTGGAGAATCTCAGTGTTGTTTTCATCTGCATCTCTCGAATAACCAGTGATGTTGAACATTTTTTCATGTTTATTTGCTGATTCTACTTCATCTGAGAAATGTCTATTCATTTCATAAGCCCATTTTTGGATTGGGTCTTTAAATTGGGGGGGGGTCTGATTAAGTTCATTATATATTCTAGATGCCATCTGCTTTTATAGGATTGTAGGAAGCAGCCTACAAGCTGAGCTCGAACCTGACCGAGGGGTGACGAAGATGAAAAAGAGACACAGAAGCAAGTTAAAATCTGGGGGCTAGGGGGCTCATGTCTCCCTTTGACATAGAGCCCCAAATGACTGGCACATCTTGGCTTTATTCACTCAGACACAGGCACAAGCAATTAGAGTTCCACAGAACTCATCTGTCTCCCAACTCCCAGGGTACTTCTCCAGGTAAACAACTTAACCTCAGGTGTTTTTACTTTTCCTTGCAGCATGTTAGCAGGTTTGCATGCCCTCTTTCTTGTCAGTGCTCACTGAGGAGGCCAGTTAGCCCTCTTTCTTCCCATTTGGTCTTCCATAAGGACAAGTATTGCATTCTTTACTCTAGGATGCTGTTCTTTTTAAAAATATTTTTATTAGTCCATGTTTCAGTACATAATGGCTACATTCATTGTGGGGAGTTAGTACATGCACATAACACATCTTAATTCTTTTTATTTCTCTTTCCCCTTGCCTCCTTCCTTTCCTCCATTTCAAGGGTTTGGTATGCATTATTTTAATCTTCAGACTTTTCCTGTTTTACAGTGAAAAACATGTAGAAAGTTTCTTCATTATACCCCTAACTTCTATTCCAATTTTCTGTAGGGTTTTTATCAGGAGTTGGTGTTGGACTTTGTCAAATGCTTTTTCTGCATCTATTGAGGTGATCACATTTTTTTTTTTTTCGATTATATGGTTTTTGCACTTGGCTCTGTTAACACGGTGTATTACATTTGTTAATTTGCATATCTCTTCATCCCTGGGATGAATCCTACTTTGTCATGATTTATAACCTTCTTGATGATTTGCTGTATTCTGTTTGCCAGTGTCTAATTGAGGATTTTTGCATCTGTGTTCATAGGGAGATTGGCCTGTACTTCTTTTTTTTTTGGTTGAATCCTTCTTTGGTTTTGATTTCAGGGTAATGCTTGCTCACAGGAATTAATTTGGGAGTATTGCTTCTCTTTCAATTTCATTAAAAAGTTTGAGAAGTAGCAGTGTTGGGTCTTCTCTAAATTTCTTGTAGAATTCAGCAATGAATCCATCAGGGCCTGGGCTTTTCTTTGTTGGTAGGTTTTTAATTTCATCTTCCATTTAATTTACTGAAATTGGTTTATTTAGAATTTTTATATCTTCTTGGTTCAACTTTGGTAATTCATATGTATCCAGCAATCTGTCCATTCTGAGTTTTCCATGTTATGAGAATATAGGTTCTTGAAGTGCAGGCATTGATGATCTTCTGGATTTCTGCAGGATGTGTTGTGATTTCACCCTTTTCATTCTTAATTTCATGGATTTGAACCTTTTATTTCCTTTTTTGATAAAGTTGGCTAAGAGTTTGCCAATTTTTTTAATCTTGCAAAGAACCAACTCTTGAATTCATTGATTCTTTGTATTGTTTTCTTAGTCTATATTACATTAATTTCTGCTCTGATCTTTATAATTTTATCCCTCATATGAGTTTTGGGCTTGACTTGCTATTCTTTTTCTAGAAGCTTGAGGTTCAGTGCTAGGTTGTTTATTTGGCTTGCTCTGTTTTTCTGATATGAGAATTCACTGCTATAAATTTACCTTGTAGGACTGCTTTCATTGTGTTCTACAAGTTCCACAATGTTTTATTGGCATTATCTGTAATTATTTTTTTCTTTTTCTTTTTTTGGTACCGGAGAACGAACTGGGGTCCTTGCACTTGCTCAGCAGGCTGTGAAACCACTGGGATAAATCCCCAGCCCTATGGGCATTATCATGTAATTGTAGAAACTGTGTAATTTCTTCTTTAATTTCATCTGTGACTCATTGGTTGTTTAGGAGGATGCTATTTAATTTCCATGTGTTTATGAAGTTCTGATGGTTTCTTTTGCCACTGGTTTCCAATTTCATTGCACAATAGTCTGACAATAGGCATGGGACAATGTCAATTCCTTTGCATTTAGTTAAGCATGTCTATGAACTAGTATATAGTCTATGTTGGAGAATGTCCCATGTGCAAGTGAGACTAATGAATATTCTGATGTTGTGAAGTCGAACACTCTGTAGTCATCTACTAAGTCCATTTGTTCAAAAGTTTGGTTCAGTTCTGATATTTCTTTGTGGATTTTTTTTTGTTTAGTTGATCTGTGTATTTGTGGCAGTGTGGTATTGAGCTCCTCCATTACAATTGTATTAGTGCTTATTTAATTTTTCATATCTTAATTTTTTTATATAGTTGGGTGTGCTGGTATTTGGTGTATATATATTTATTGTTATTATCTCTTCCTCTTGGATTACTCCCTTTACAAGGATGTAGTGACCTTCTTTGTCTCTCTTAATCAGTCTTGGCTAGAAATCCACTTTGTATGCAAATAGCTACCCCTGCTTTTTTCTGGGTTCCTGTCACATGGAGTATTTTTTTTCCATCCTTTGACTTTCAGTCTGTGAATTACTTTTTTAATAAAATGTGTTTCTTTATGCAGCATATCGTTGGATCTTGCTTCTTGATCCATTCTGCCAGTCTGTTTCTTTAGATTGGTGAATTGAGACCATTTACATTGATGATTGTGACTGATATATATTGATTTATCCTAGTCATGTTATTTTCCTATTGTTGTTTCTTTCTTTCCCCTTCTGTTAAATTGCTTGCCTTGTCTGGTGGATTCATTCTTTTGAGGTTCATGGAGTTGTAGTCCTTGTTATCTCTTTCTAGAATGTCCTTCAGAACATTTTGGAATGCTGGTTTGGTGGTCATGAATTTCTTCAGGTGTTCTTTGTCATGGAAGTACCTTATTTTTCCATCAAATTTGAAAGAGAGTTTTGTGGAGTACATCAATCTGGGTTGGAAGTTGTTTTCTTTTGGGGCTTGAAATACTTCACTCCAAGCTTTCCTTGACTTGAGTGCTTGTGTTGAGAAGTCTGCTAATATGCTGATGGGCTTTCCTTTATAGGTGATTTATTTCTTTTTTATAACAGTTTTTAATATTCCTTTCTTGTATTGAATTTCTGGAATCTTGACTATTATGGCCTTGGTGTAGTTTTTTTGTTTTTGATCATGGCTAATTGGAGTTCTATATGGCTCGCTTATCAGTGTGTCAAATTCATTTTCCCTGCTTGGGAAGTTTTCTGCCATTACTTCTGTGAACAGGCTTTTTATGTTGCTTGCTCTAGCCCCTGCTTTTTCATTGACTCTGATCAATCTTATGTTATTCTTTTCACCATCTAGCAGCTGTTGAATTGATGTTTCATGATCTCTTGCTACTTTTAAACAGACCCTTTTTTTCCAAGTTCTTAAAACTTTTATTTCACAAAATGGTGGATTTAACTTGTCACTTATCATCTATATCAAATACTTTCAGTAGTTTTCTCTTCAGAAAATACTTCGTGTATTTTCAGCATTCCACAGTATTTTTCAAATAACCAGTATTTTCAGCATGAACTTGGTAAGATATCCATCCACTCTTTAGCAACTACTAAGTGGCACATTAATTTTAGGATAAAAGATACTCTATTCCTATGCATTTCCTATTTTTAGAAAATTCAATACCAGGACAAATCTGTAATACATTGCATTCCTTTTAATGGTCTTTCTAGTTTCTATATAAATCTGTACACTTTTCCAAAACCTTGAGGTGTTGGACTCTTCCTGACCAATATATGATTCCATTAAAAAAGTGCACTTATAAAAGAAAAACCTAGGGAGTAAAATTTCTTAAATACTTCCTGAATCCTATTATGCATGATACTAGACTTTTATCATTAGTACTTACATTCTTTAAAATGTATATAAAAACAGTCATGTACTCATTAAAACAGCATGGTTTTGACCAAACACTACAGCTCAATACTGTCTTTACATGATGCACCTAAAAAAATCATCCAAAGCCACCACACCAGAGCTATTAAGAAAAAGGCATTAGCTGGGCATGGTAGCACACACCTGTAATCCCAGCACCTGGGAGAATGAAGCAAGGCCAGCCTGGTGTACATAATGAGTTCTAGACCTGCTTGAACAGCATAGTGAGACCTTGTCTCACAACAAAACAAAAAGGCATTAATACTTCTCGCTCTATTCTCAAAATTTGCAAAATAACACTAATTTCATGTTTACTACTACTAATATATATTTAGTGAAAATTGATATTAAACTCAATTTTCAGGTAGTAAGTAGTCAAGACTAATAAACTATGAGTAGGCCAAACTATTCCACACTGCAAATACTTTCTTAAATTTTTCTTTTTTCTTTCTTTTTTCTTTTGTACCGGGGATAGAACTCGGGTCCTTGCGCTTGCGCAGCAGGCGGCAAAACCACTGAGCTAAATCCCCGGCCCCCTTTCTTAAATTTTAAGTGCAACAAATTCTCTTAAAAGGATAAAATTATAAATGTTGTATTTTTACACCCAAATGACTTACATACCACTGACTATTCTTCCAAATGTTTATGTTCCAAAATCCTGGAGTTACACAAAAACCCCTACCAAAAGCTGTTTAAAATGCCAGGAAAGGGCCGGGGATTTAGTTCAGTGGTTCTGCCGCCTGCCTTGCAAGTGCAAGGTCCCGAGTTTGATCCCCAGTACCAAACATAAATAAATAAATAAATGCCAGGAAAAAAAAATTTTTTAAATCGATTCTGAAAGTTAGTAACTAAAACCATTAAAGCATAATACTGACCTAATATGACAAGAATTTTATTTTTGCAATTTTTATTAATATATGATCATCCTCAGGGTTTAAAAGGTCTTGGCCTATTAAACAAATTTCTAAGGCAATTTTACAATTCATTTGAAAGGTGATAGATACCACACACTCCTACAACCTCAGCCACTTTAGAAAACAAAGGGAAAATTGCTTCAAAACTCCTAAGAAATGTTACTATAATTTAGAGCAGCTCTATATTTACTCATATCAATCAGTGTGTCTTAGATTGCCATGTACATTTTGATTTAACATGCAAACATGGATTCTGCTTTGGAAAATTGTTAACTTGCATGCAGATTTCTGTGAAGATTCATAATCCCCAAAACAAAGGAGGGGAAATGAACATTATAGGTCTGACTCTGCCAACACATACTTAGAAGAAACACTTTCACAGCTGTACAGACAGGGAGAGAAAAGAAGTCACGGGATCAAGGTACTAAATCGTCAGGCTGCCAACAATACCAGCTTCCATGTATGACGTGTTTTCAAAGTGGAAAAGAAGTTATTAGAGACTGATTCAGACCATGAGTTACCATTACTTTATACAGTGTCAGTGTAATTCAATTTAATATTTAACCATTAAAAAGTTTAAGACTACATTCCAAGGTAATAGTTCATTTTAAAAAATTATACATGTATAAATTTGTATCTGTATGTTCTCTATGTGTCATTTAAAAGTATGTAAGACATCTTTGATAGTTAGACAAGCCATGTTGATATTAATAAGTTTAAACAAACTGTCACTGACTTTAATACACTATTGAGTAAGAAAAGGTAGTTCAAGACTTTAGCTTTGAGCTTGATAAAAATGTCAGAGTATGTTTAAGAAATCTGTCCTTACTATACTATAAAAGTAACTATAATACTTTAATATTTTCAAAAGAATACAAAGTCAGTTATTTTTCCTTTATAGGTAAAGTTAGAATATCTCATTTGATATTTTGACAATCATGATTTTGGTTTGCCTACATATTCTGGGGTGAAGGATAAGACAAGTTGGCCAAACTGAAAGGAGATTTTTATCAGACTACCTTTTGGTATTCTTCAGTAAATTCATAAGGAAACATTTTCCAACATAGCAGTGTACCCAGTGCTTTGAAATAAAAACAGTGGCCTAAAGCCTTGTCTCACTTTGGTAAAAGTAGAACATAAATTAATCTCCAACTTCAGAATTACATATTTGTTAGAATGGTGCTTGGATAAAAATGTTAAAATCATTAACTAGAGAAGGAAATGTCTCCATTAGTTCAATATATTAACCAAAAGTTTCTCAGAAAAATAAAAATCTAAGAAGAAAAGGAATGTACATTTGAATTATATGCAATCTGTAATTCTGTAAGAATGGCTAGAATTCAAAAATCTTTGTAATAATATTATATCTGGTGAAATCAAATTCAGATATAATACCTGGGATTCCTCCTTCTCCAAAGGAGAAATTAAACAAATTATATAATTTGTTATTACTCTGAAAATTCCAATTCACAAGTACTGTATACAAAATAGAATAAATAAATGGGGTATATCGATGAAAAGCTATTTGGGATTCTTCCTTCTCCAAAGAAGAAATTAAACTAATTATATAATTTGCTAATACTCTGCAAATTCCAGTTCTCAAGTACTGTACACAAAATAGGATAAATGATATATGAGGTATATCAATGAAAAACTACAATCAATAATTCCAATTTTTGCTACCTTGGTAAGGTACTGTACATATACGACATCAATATAATAGAAATAGAACAGTCTCTGAGGACATGTTCCACATTTTACATTTTAAGACTAATCTCAAAATCACATATCCATACACCTATTTCCTTTTGTTGACTTCACTCAAACTTAAATGCATGGTTTTATTTAACAAAGACTGTAAACAAATATTTACCATGTCTGTTACATGTAACACACAGGAACAGCTTTTGACAGAAATTCATCAACTCCCCCAACATTTTTTTATTATAAATACAGGTATCAAAACAATCCTGAACATATTTTTGATACTACTAGTAGCACCCACACTGCTTCAAAAATTAACACAATTTGTGACAATATTCATTGTGCCTGCTACTTTGAACAATTTCAAACTGTAGCTCTTTCACTAAGCAAGATGGATAAGCATACCATTTCTGTTTTTTCTTCTTGAGATTTTACTTTTCAGAAACACGTTTCCACTGACATCTGACAATTCTTGCCATGCTTTCATCTTGTAAACCTGAATTCTATGTGGAGTACTCCAGGTTCATGTTTAAATGACAGTGCCTTAATAAGAGAAAGAAAAATTGTGCCACATTTTTCCTCCTGTTACCTGAAAACATAATGGGTGTACATATATTAAATATATTCTTACAAATGTCCAGGTCATGTTTACCAGTTGGAATTCTTTTACTTAATGTGTGGGTATTTTGCATTGTGACATTTAACCAAGACATTAATATGAGTAGAAGTGTCAGGTAAAAGGGCCGAAAACCAAGACCAGACCAGGCCACAACAAGCCTTTATTAGGGGAACAGATCTGCCGAGCTGTCTCTGAACAAAGGAGAGACAAAAGCAATATGGCTGGGGCTGGGAGACTGGGGTGGGGCTTGTAGGGGCTGAGGTGGGGTTGAGTGAGGTAGTGATTAGGGAATGGAGGAGCCGGTGATGTCACTAGGTGGTAGGAGGCGAGCGAGTATTAGGTTACTCTCTAGGTGGGAACAGGGGCATGCTGGGAAGAAGGGTTTGTTCTTTGGTGGGAGCAACCATCTTGGCATGATGTCACATGGGAGGGGGCAAGGCACAATAGGAAGAGGGCAGCTACTATCCATAATAGCTGTTGAGGTAGTGGGAGACCTGTCATTCCAGGCTTTTGTTTTATGATAGTTGGGTGAAGGTTTCTTCTGGAGCTGCTTCCTGCTGACAAGGGGTGAAGACTGGGGCTAGACCTGGATTTGATGAGGCTCATGGCAAGTGGGGACCTCTTGCTTTTGCCATACTGGCTGGTACGCTGCCAAGATGAACTCCGTGACTGTCTGGTTGGTGAATGCCCTCATTCGTTCCTGCAAGAAAATTTGAAAACAGCAAACCAGACAGGGTCTGAAGAGTAAGATAAGGCAGATGGTGACCAATGGTCCCATCAGAGGAAGGAGCCAGGGTAGCCAACTATTTAGGGAAAAGAGATTTTCATTTACCCAATTATTTATGCATTGATCAATGTTCGAGGCCCTTTCAGTGAGCTTTTTTGCTGCATCTTGTGCTATACCTGATTGATTTGTATAAAAACAACATTCCTCTCCTAGGAAAAGACATATACCACCCTTCTCTGCTGTAAGGAGATCTAGCCCCCTCCAATTTTGGAGAGTGACAGCTGCTAAGGAATCTATTTGGTTTTGTAAAGTTGTGACTGATCTAACTATTTCTTTTAGGCTATCACTTAGCTCTTTAGAGAGAGTTTGGAATTGAATTAGTGAGATAGCTAGGCACCCTACTTCTGTCCCTAAAGCAGCAGTGATGCCTAGTCCTATGAGTAAGGGTATTAGCTGGACAGCTCCTCTATGTCTGACCCGTGTTTTTGTTGGCACTGATAAAGTTTGATTGTTTGAGGCTATATCAATGTTAGGGCTGAGGTAAACTAGAGTGCAAGTCCTTGTCCAGTTAGTCGGCAGGCACAGGTGGGCCGAAGTTCCACAAAGGAAGAAGATGCCTTGACTGGGTAAATAGAATTGGTTGTGTATGTCGAAAAGATGTGTGAGCTTGTTATTCTCCATTTCCCATATTCCTAGTGTTCCTGCCAACACAGTGCCTGTTAAGGGTTGGAAAGGTCTTGGGCATGAGATTTGTTGGGGTTTGCTGGTCCTATTTTCCCATTGGAGGAAGAATCTCCTGGTATCGACCAGAAGCCATTCTGGAGAATGGTTAAATGTTGGAATAAGGAGGGATTCTGAGACTGAGGGGGCTGTGTTGCAAGGGGTCCAGGGATGTATAGTCATGCAAAGTGTATCGTGACCATTGCAAAACTCAGAATCTTTATTGAGAAGACCCTGTGTCATAATTTTTGGAGCCCTAGTGAAGCAGACAGGCTGGGTAAAGGGAGCATCTTGGGTGACCTTGTAGTTAGCATGACCTGACGAGGCCTGTAATTGTAATGTGTAATTACACTTCTGAGAGGGAAGATGTCCCAACATGGAGCCTATGGACAAGTTAACGCTGAAAGCAAAGTGGAGCTCGAAAGCTCAAGATGATGTTATCAGCTATAGGTCTGAGTATAGGCTTTTCCTTACTCTTATATAGAGACAGGTTAGCCATGTAAGATGGAAGGAGCTGGGCTGCATGACCTGTTTGTGTTTTTTTTTGTCATATTGGTGATGTGAAAGTTGGTGAGGGGCTGTTTATTAAATAACTGTAACAGGCCTCCCATCTTATATTGAGGATGGTAAGTGAGATTGGTTGTAGCCCAGACTTTTGTAGGTACTGGGATGGCTGTATAAGAAGCAGTGGATAGGGACATACAGAGCCAACAGTTACTGGCTAGAGATGGGTTGAATTGATTTAATAGGGAGTGGGTTAGCTGGAGCATGTTATCTAGATAGTGTGAAAGTGAGGAGTGAGTCAATTGGAGGTCATTGTGTATGTGTTTAGGGTTGACGGGTAAGGGTGAGGCCATAGAAACTGCATGTAGAGGAAAGAGGAAGATGGAAATGAGGGCACTTGGGAGAATTGTGATGTGGACCCCGTAGTGTATGATGGAATGGTGAAGAGTCTTGTCAAAGGGAAGAAGAGAAGAGTGAAGAAACATTTTTGTGTATTTGTAAAGACAAATAAGACTACCGAGAATGGTGATAATTAGGTAATAGGTTACCATGAGAAAACTCTTGTGAGGGAGCCCTAATAACAGCTGTCAGTCACCCTTGATAAATTACTGTAGATAACCAATAATACTAATGAGGGTAATGATGAGGTAGTATATTGCTACCAGAATACATTTGTCTATAGTTTTCCAATCTCTTGGGGCAGTGGTGGTGAGCCCAATCCCAAAGAGGAGGCCCAAAAGAATTAATAAAAGGCTGAGGATATCTGTAGGTGACCCTGTGTGTATGGAATCACAATATCCCCTGGGTCCCTTAACAAAGGGGAATGTCTTGAGGCAGATGAGGGCGTGTGTACAAACAGCAAATGAGGAGAAAAGAAAAGAGCTCTATCTCAAAACATGAAAAATCAGCTAGTGCTCCCTGTAACCAGGGTCTGCTACCCACTGGAGAATTGTCTCAGGGATGTTGTCCTGTGGGCAGCACCAAGTGATGTTTTCCAGAGCACACTGGAGGAAGGCCTGAAACTGCTGCTGTAAGAGGATGTACATCCATATTACCTAGGAAGGTCAGTTGAATTTTGAGCCAATAAAGTTAGAAATGTCAATGAGAGAGAGAGAGAGAGAGAGATGTTAACTTTCCTCTGGAATCTGTAAGACAGTATGGAATAATCTGAGTTTAGTAGGTCCTGTGAGAATGGAGGAGTATCTGGCAGTGTTAGATTGCTGTTCAGGCTGTTTCATCTGGGAATCTGGAGGAGCCTTTTCATCCTGGAAAGATGGAACCAGGGGAGCCTTTCCTGGAGTTTTACCACAGTAGGAGTTATTAATGAAACAGTGAAAGGTCCCTTCCAACGTGGTTGGAGGGGTCTTGGGGACAGGGTCTTGAGATATACCTGGTCACCTGGAGAAAGAGGAGGAGGATGTAGAATGCCTAATGAGTCTGGAAAAGGGAGAGTTTGATTAGCCAGGGCTTGAAGGAGATGACGGGCATAATTAACTGTTGGGCTATAATCAGCAAGTGTTGGTGATGGGTCTGGTAAGTTAGAAAACAAGAGAGGTCATCCATACATCAACTCAAAGGGAGATAAATTTAATGGTTTTTGGGGTGTCAAGCAAAGCTGCATGAAAGCTAAAGGGAGGAGGGTAATCCAATTTTGTTTGAGCTCTACTGAGAGTTTAGTTAGTTGAGTTTTAATTAACCCATTGGCTCGCTCTACCTTGCCTGATGATTGAGGTCGATATGGGATGTGTACTTTCCACTGTATGTTGAGTGTCTCTGTTACCTGTCGGGTGATCTGAGAGATGAAGGCAGGTCCATTGTCTGATTGAATGGAACGTGGAAGGCCAAATTGAGGAATGATTTCTGTTA